>RJWT010042313.1:0-12150 GCA_004365215.1 Cuniculus paca
TTAAGAATGCCCACTTGCTATGTGACTCGCTTCCATATTCGTCCCTGATTTGGTCAACTTTACCTGAACAATTAATCTTATTGGTTGACCATAGTTCTGTCCCACCTCATGCCCATTTGCCTTGCAAGTTCCCAGGTTTTCCCCATCTTGGACCCACCTCACCTCATGGTTTTACTCTATAAAGGTCCGTAGAAAAGCCAGAGTCTTTGACAACCCACTCGAGACCCCTTCTGTTTCTCTCTCAGACAGATGCTTTCTTTCTCTCAATAAATATATCCTGCTCATAAAATAAATAAATAAATGAATAAATAAATGATTTTTAAAAATGTCTTCAATGTTTTCACAGATTTTCACAAATATTTTGATGCAATCTCTAAAATAAAACTTCAACCCTAAATACAAACTATGAAACTAACTCCTGCCAAATTGTCTCTTTAAAAATGTAAGTGATAATCCTATTATTTTGCCAACTGGGAAGAAGAGTTAAGATACTCCAAAAGTCTGCTTAAAAAAATAATTGCAGCCACATTGAATTAAAATTAAATCTCTGATAATTAACAGCCCTCCCCATACCACCAATGCAAAGACCTGACTTTGGTTTAAGTCACATCGTGGGCATTCATTCTTCTGCATTCTGGTCTTGACAAAGCTGTTCTAAAAATGTGACTAACAGTGTTCTTCCTAACTCTCATGAGATTTTATCTTAGGGTCAACTTCTCATAACATTCTAAATAAAGACCGTATGTCAATTTTTTCATAGAAACATAGGGAAATCATGCAATACTCATGGGAATAAAATCATTGGCTTACAAATCTAGAAATAGCCCTTATCTTAATTTATGGATCCCATCTCTGAAGTATTGGTTTGAACATTTCTGTTGACAGAGGACTCACTGCTCTTGTGTCAGTCTTTTCCAATTTTAGAAAGCAAATATGAGTCAGTCAAAATTATTCTTTAAAACCTTAGTCTTTCCAATTAAAAATTCTCATACTTAGTGATTAACCATGTTGGGTACAAAAATGTCTTTATTTATTTCCACAGAATAAACAGAGTGACATGTTCAGTGTTTTTTCCCTCAGCTCCCATCTCTATATTCACATCATTCCGAGATCTTGAGTTGGCTAGTGCTAAGCAGACAGAACAGACTTAGTAATACAGCAGGATAGTAGTAAGATGGTGAGATAATGAAACACTTTCCCAAGGATCAGAGCAATGACTAACATATATACCCAATGCAGGAGTTCAATAACAGCTTTATATTTTGTGATGGAAATTCCTACTCTGAATGAAACCAAGGCTACAAGAGGATGTTTTCCACATACCAAGCCACATAACTTGTTCAAAGGCAGTCCCAAACAAGTAAGGCAAAGGCACATTCTCTCACAATCACTCAAGAACATAATACTGTACTTATGGAGCAACTACTGTGCTCAAGGTAATATACTGGGCACCTTCTGGGGGTAAGCATGCCAAAAGATATGAGCAGACAAGGCAAGAGTGAAGAAGATGTTTTATGAAGACCAAGTTGATTCATCAACCTGACTCAAGAGAGCATAATAAAAGAGATCACTGTGCAGGACATGACTAAGCTACTCCTTCCACAATGTTTATTGGTTGCCCACTGTGTCATACTGTCTCTTTCTCTCAGAAGTTCAGACACCTCCAAGGCCATCCCAGCTGGAGAGCTCTTCAATGACAATGGTGTGGTTTCTGTCACCAGCAGTGCTGTATGCTCTTTCTGGACAACTCAACAATGATTTCATGTTATTTTACACAGCTTTCATTTGGGTATAACTCCACTTATATCTCACTATAAAGAGATCACTCTAGTTTCTTTTCCTTTTTGGCAGTTTCATTTCTATTATTGTGGGGAAAAAAAACAAAGTACAACTAAGTAGCTGACTTTATTACTATCACTGAGGTAGAAATGACACGGTGGTTACGGTTGAGGTCTAAAATGTTTCCCCAAGTTCCATGTTTTCAGAGATGGAGTCTGGTTGGAAGGGGTGGATCATTAAGGTTATGACCTAGAAAGCTGTATTCTTGTTGCTGGATTCTTCCCTCTCTTTCTGCTTTATGGTTGTCATCTTTCCTCCACCACACCCTTCTGCCATGTTTCTGCCTTGGCACCAGCTGTCCATGGACTGAATCCCCTTAAAACTGTCAGCCAAACTCTCTTCCTTTAAATTGTGGTTGTTGGGTGTTGTATCTCAGCCACAAGAAAGTTAATACAATTTAAGAACATAGTCACTATTTATGAATGCCAAGCACTTAATTTAACATTCATTACACTTATTTCTGGTAACAACCCTGAAAGATGGATATTGTGATGGATCTCTATCTTACAGGTGAAGAAATAAAAAGTTCAGAAAGATAAATTGCTTATCCCAAAACAGGAAGAAAAACTATCTTTGGAAACAAAAAATCTGAGTTAAAACCTGCTCAGCTGAGTAATCATGAGTAATGACTTACTTTACCTCAATTTCTTCCTCGGTAAGGGGAAATAAAAGTGTATTGTCTGAGTAATATTAGATACTAGACATGAAATTATAAAACACCATCAGAATGTTAATATTGCAGTGATTGTAATTTCTACATATATATTACATTAGTTTTTAGACCTAAACAATGTGCAATATATAAAATAACAAATATATTTTAGTAGCAACAAGTGATCCTATTGAAATTTTTATTCTTGTACTAATAACCTTAGCCAAATTTACTTCTATGACTTCAAAAAAACACTAAAATTTTTCCAACTTATAGTAATCAAATAACTGCAAAATGAAAATAATTTATATACTCTTGGAAACAAAAACAACGGATATCTAAATACACAATTTTTTTCACATCTCTTTGCTCTATCTCAGAGATATAATGGAGCTAGAATAGATCTAGAAAAGGATATTAAACTCCAACAAACACATTTCCAATACTTATTACAAGTCAAATACTACTAGGCATTAAGAAAACTGAGATATATAAGGCAGAGTCACCAACCTCAAGTAGTTTAGAGCTAAAAATAGGCAGCTTCAGGAAGAATTAGTACTGTACTGATAAACCTGAATATACAGTAGGAATAAGAGAAGCAGAAAGGTGACCCTATGGTTTCCACCCCACAGGATGATTTTATTATTAGTTTACTTATGCAATGAACCCAAAGTTACAGGATCTGTTTCTATACTGGTTGTACATTTTGAAAAATAAGTATCGATGTAAAAAGATTTTACACAACTCATAAACAATAAATGAGAACTCAATTACTAACAGAAACTAAAACATGTTGTCAGATATCTTTAGCTTTTGAGAATGACATTGCGTTTATTCAGACCTCTCTTCAAGCTTCAGTTCTACTGTCAATGACAGAACACTGTCTTAGCTGAAGTGAAAAAGAAAAGGATGACTCTGTACAGCATAAAGTCATCACCAATCATGAGATACTTTGAGGTTGAGGCAGTGTGTTCCTCACGATTCAAAATCAAAGAGAAGTTTTAAAAAGTTCCAAACTCGTCTATATTAAATAGACTTCCAAAAATTTTGTCATAAAAGGCAGTAGTTTAAGATGTTAAGTGGTCAGTAGTATAATTGCCTTTAAGTACTCCTGGAGGTTCAAGTAGGTTAAACAAACTGGGAGAGGAGGCTAACGGCTAATAATGTATTCTGCAGGAGGAAGAAGAGAAGCGGGAAGAGGAGGAGAAGGAGGCAAAGGAAGAGAAGGAGGACTAGGGGAAGAAGGAGGAGCAGGGAAGCCAGAAGGAAGAGGAAAAGGAAGAAGACATCATCAGTTGGGACTTCTCAGCTGCTATTTGTGTCTCTGTGTCTGTTTGTTCAGTCTTTGGACAGGGCTGACAGACTAAGAGCTGCATAGCTCCGTGGAGGCACCATTGACATACACAGGCTGTAATATCATCAACACCCTTCTAAGAGTTGTATAACATAACAGCCCAATGCTATCTGTAAGAAAGTGAGTGAAAGGGACAGATGAGAAAGATTATCAGGAAGGCTAGGGTGGTCTTTGGCGGGGTCTATGGGGAGATACACACATAATCTAATACCTCTGATCTGAGCACAAATCTCAATTACACTAGGTGTCTACATGTACTCCCCATAAGGAATATATATATATATATACATATAAAACATATTTCCCCATACTCTACTGTTTTATGTCACTTTGCAAAGTACTGTGTCAGCAGATTATAAAATCATTTAAAACTAATGGATTTCACCTTCACACATTTTATTTCTCAGGCTTTAATGAATTTGAAAATATATGCCACTGAAATATGAAACATCTATAGCATAAAGCATGCAAAATGCATACAAAATTCCATTTTATGTGCTTGCCTACCATTTCTTTTTAAGAATTATTTATTTTTATTAGTACATGTTTGCAGTACATAATGACTACATTTATCATAGACAGTCCATGCACATAACATATCTTCATTCTTTTTATCATCCTTCACCTTTCCTACCCTTCCCTATTCCTTGCAACTCTTGGTCTCCTTCCCATTTATAAAAGCTCTATTTCCATTTTTTTTTAATTCTTCAATTTATTTTTTTCCATCTACTTTCCCTTTCCTCCTTTCCCACTTCCTCTATCTCTCAATACCCTTCCCATTTGTGAAAGATTTCCCTACTTTCTATTATCTATCTTATATTTTGCTCCTTATTTATATTTTGGGTTTAGATACACCTTGAAATATTTAAGCTTGTGTGTCTACTTTTCAATTTAAGGTTAGATATCTTTTGGCTTCAAAGATATCTATCATGTTGGTACCACATCATATTTGTTATATTAGATCATACAAGTATATTCCTGGAAACTACAGTACTTAAACACATCTTGCTTAAACAATTAAAGCACAGTCATTTTCATTGTTGACCCAGACATATATCTGTTAAATTTACCTGCAAAACACACACACACACACACACACACACACACACACACACACACACACACACAGATTCACATACCGAGTCAGTCGTGAAATCTCTGCAGACTGAGATATTTTTAAATGGTGTTAGTTCAAGTGAAGAATGCTCAGCCTATGACATAAGTGAACAATATCACGTATGTATTATATATTTCTGTGGTTTTTTAATAGCTGAAGAGTATTATTTTACCCCTAAGCCCTTTAACCACGCATAATCAGATACCTATGCCACTAATATAGTCATTTGGAAGGCATGATGTTTATTGGTCAAGAAAGGCTTAATACTTAAACAGCTAGCTTCATCATTACAGGTAAATTTTGTGACTGAAAATAAGAAACTGTAACTTTATATTAATACTGATAGCAAAAATGAAGTTAATTATCATTAAGACTATTATTTTTAAACACCCACTACAACTGCTATACTTAGCACTTCATAATGCAGTATTGCTTATTTCTATTTTGACTTTGCAAAATAATGAGATATTAACTCAGAATGATTAAGCAAAATTCCAAGATACTACATTTGGGACTGAAACCTAGATTATCTAAATCCAAACCTTAAATAGTTGCATTGTACTCTCTGGAAATTTGAACATATTTCATTTTAAAATTCAATGATTTAAGAAAGAAATAAAACTGTAAGTGTTTTGTTTTATACAGTTTTGTTTTGCAATACGGTACTTGTCTAGGAAATACTCCTCAATCCCAGTTCACTTGGATTTGAGAGCCCATTTTGGCCCTTATTAAATTTAAGTAGAATTTTATGACAAGAAGTGTTTTAGGTGTGACTTAAACTGCCAAGTTCAATCTAAATGCTTTTGACTGTTGGAATCCTGCTACTGCCAACCTCTGGACAAGGGAGACAAACAGAACCATCTTTTAGTTGCCCCTTCAGTTTGTCTCTATTTTATCACTGATTTAGTATTTCTTGCAAATAACATTGTCTAAACCATTATTTTAGGAGACGATAAAGTTAGAGACTACTGTTAATGTTCTTGTTATCTACACACTCCTTAAATTCCTGACCCATCATCAGACCATCTCACACACACAAGCACACATGTGCACACACGTGCACATCCCTATTAACTTTCCTCATCTGAAAAGTGAGAATAATGATTTAACCCATAAAGAGCAAATGATACAAAAATCAAAACAGTATCATAGAAGTCCTCTGTTTTTTCCACTTTGTGGGTTGTCTTTTCACTCTGTTGGTGATTTCTTTTGATATGCAAAACTTTTTAATAAGAAGAGTTCCAGTTGTTGATTCTTTGAAGTACATACCATGCAGTTTGGTTTTTGTTCATGACTCTCTGCCTACACCTATGTCTTCAAGATTTCTACCTATTTTGTCTTCCAGTATATTTAGTGTTTCTGTTAGTGTTTCTGTTTTAATATTTAGATCTTTGATCCATTTTGACTTTAGTTTAGTGAATGGTGATAGACATGAGTCTAGTTTTAGTCTTCAGCATATGGAAAGCCAGTTTTCTAGCATCATTTATTAATGAGGCTATCTTTCTCTCAATGAACATGTTTGACCCCTTTGTCAAAGGTAAGGCAGCTGAGTGTCTTTGTAGTTATGTCTGCATCTTCTAATCTGTTTCACTGATCCACAGGTCTTTTTTTTTTTTTGGTTTTTGGTTTTTGGGGGTTTTTTGTAAGTACCATGCTGTTTTTATCACAGTAACTTTGTAGTATAATTTCAAGGCAGGGAATGTGATGCTTCCTGCCTTGCCTTTGTTGCCCAGGATAGCCTTTGATATTCTAGGTATCTTCTGTTTCCAAATGAATTTTAGGAATGTTTTCTCTAGATCTGCAAGGTATGCTAATGATATTTTGATTGGGATTGCATTAAATCTGTGTAACAGTTTTGGGAGAATGGCCATATTCACATTGTTGGTTCTTCCTATCCATGAGCAAGGGATATCTTTCCATTTTCTGATATCCTCTTTGATTTCTTTTTTCAGAATACTAAAATTTTCAGTGTATACATATTTTAGTTCCTTTTTAAGAGTGATTCCTAAGTATTTCATTTTTTTGGATGCTAATATGAAAGGTGTTTTCTCTAATTTTTCTCCCAGTGATTTTATTGTTTGTGTTCAGGAATACTATTGATTTTTGAGGGTTGACTTTGTATCCAGCCATGCTACTGAATTTGCTTATTAAATCTAAAAGTCTTTCAGTGGAGCTTTTGAGGACTTCTATGTAGCATATCATGAAGAACTGAAAAAAATCAGGCCCCACAAATTCAAAGAGCCAATCCAAAAGTGGGCATCTGAGATGAATATACACTTCTCAGATGAAGAAACACAAATGGCAAATAAATATATGAAAAATGTTCAACATCATTGGACATTTGAGAAATGCAAATTGAAACAACACTGACATTCCATTTTACCCCAGAAAGAATTGCTGTCATCAAGAAATCAACCAATAACAAATGATGGTGGGGCTGCAGGGAAAAAGGAAAGCTTCTCCACTGTTGGTGGGAGTGCAGACTGGCACAGTCACTGTGGAAACAGTGTGGAGATTCTTCAAAAAGCTGGGATTAGAGGTTCCATTCAATCCAGTTATTTCCCTTCTGGGTGGTTTCCCAGAAGAATTAGAAACATGATATCAAGTGATATATGTGCACCCATGTTTATAGCAGCAAAACTTATCGTAGCTAAATCCTGGAGACAATCTGAATGCCCATCAACCAAGGAACGGATGAAAGAAGATGTGCTTCTTTATACAATGGAGTACTACTCAGCTATAAAGAAGGATAAACCTGAGGCTTCTATAGGTAAATGGATGCAACTAGAGACCATACTCATAAGTGAAATAAATCAGACACACATGTGTAAACAACATATTGTCTCCCTAGTGTAACAAACTCAAAGAATTAATAATATCTAAAATGTACAATAGATACTGTGAAAGGAAAAGAAGCTGCTCAAAAGGAAAGAGCAATTGGGATGGGGGAAAGGAGAAAAGAAGGAAGGAAAAGAAAAAATAAATGTGTATGTGTATACACAAGATAGCTAAGATAATTACACTACTAATTTCTATTAGTTCATTGAAAAGAAAGGCTTGTGCTTATATTGTTTGATCAATTTTGCGTGCCTATTTGCACGTAATCTGAGCAACTGCTCTGAAGATGACAATATGCAATATATTAACCATTAATTTCCTATTATCTTGTTTTGAAATTCTGTATCATTGTTTTTATTTTTATTTTCTCTTTCAAAAAACAGTATCATGACTATGCCAAGTTTTGGGTAAAAGAAAGACAAGGTGCCAACATATCTTTCATTATTATCAAGCATTCAGCCAATAAATATTCAAAGAACACATTTTAGATATTGATGCCTGTTACGGTTTGTATATAGATGGCCCCCCCAAACCTCATGTAGTCATAAAAGAGGCTGAATCTAACGTTTATGATTGATTTGTTGTGTAGCGCTGGGATTGGCAGTGTGAGTTCTGCACCCGCCCAGGGGTGGAGCCAACATACAATGTAAAGTCGCAATGGAGGTGTGTTTTTCTCTTTGGCGAGGTTTGCTCTTGCCGCTTGCAGGCACACTGAAAGGCAGTGCCTCAGCCACTTAACCCTGCCTTGGAGCCAGCTAAGCATGGACTAAAAGCCCCAAAACTGTAAGAAATAAACCTATCCTTCTTCACTTTGGGCGTCAGGTATTTTGTCCCAGCAACGCGAAAAAGACAGTGCCCTTGAAAAAAGCCAGAGTCAGACGGAAAGAGTGACAAATTCATATCAAAAGATAAAGTAAAAAGATTCTGACATGGTTGTAAGTGGAACATGCTAAGCTTATGAAATACCCCAAAATAAAAGATTAAAAATAAATCAAATACAATCTAGACCACATTGCAGCATATCTGATTTTAATTGAAAATTAAGTTAATTCATTCCTTTATCGTTTCCTTTCTTTCTTTCTTTTTTATAATTGAGTCATGATGTCATTTTATACTCACTTTGCAAAGCAAGGAATTCTGAAGCCTTGGTAAAATAAGCATCCTGACCTGTGATAAGTTTTAGATTCTTTTGGTTGCTTGGATGTGACAGGCTGGCAAATCGTGTTCCCGACACTCTTGTCACCACCCCTTCTTTCCTCTTCTCCCTCACAAGGTTAATCAGATCTACGTTGATAGCTGGGTTGCAAAGGCCCTTATCTCAGCCTGCTAATCACTGCTGCAGACCTGGACAATGAAGGTTCATCCAGAAACACTACTTCCTCTCTGCTATTGACAGGAAGCCCTGCCCGCGCTAGCCACACAGGCCTCACGCAGTGCCGGGCATGCAGCTGCTGGAGACCTGGGAAGTAAAACAATGTCTAAACCTGGTGTTTGTGCAGTAAAATACCAGGTGGCCGTAGGATGGGAAAACTCTGGGGAATTATAAAAAAGGTTCGTCATCACCATCCTCTTGACTAGGTGATGCAGAAAATTGTGATATTCACAAAAGAACTTATTAAAAAAAAAACAAACTAAAATGCCTTTTAGGCTAAGACAACTTGGAACTTAGAAACTCAATGTGTGGATAGTAAGACTCCATAATGGAATTATAAATACATTAAAATGGATTCACTTTTTGAGAAGTGTGTCTCAAACTAGAAGTTGGTTTTGAACTGTCTTGAATTTTCATGTTCAATTAAAAGTGAATTTGGTCCAAACTTACACTTAAAATTGTGTACCAAAGGTCTTTAAAGCCGTTACCAGGCAAACAGTTAAAATAAAAAACATTGTAATTGATGTATCCTGAATATTTTGTTTACATGTATAATTTGTATCTGCATTGTTTGAAAGAAATGCATTAATTACGAATCTTATTTAAATGCCTAGTTGAAGGCATCAGAGCAAGCGATTGGATCCTATCTTTTATGTATTTAAAATTGAGCTAGCGAAATAACACAGATGAAAATGTCTCAGGTAGTTGGGGTCCTGTGTTTGGAGAACCAGAGACAGCTCACAGCTACTAAGACAGGGAAAAACGCCAAAGAGAACAGACAAGAAGGTTAAAAATGGAGTCTCAGAAAGACAGTTTATATGTGGATGAAGAAAAGTAATTTTACTGGATACATATTTGGACAAAAATATAAGAAATCTAGAATCAGGGAGATAAACAGAGGCTCAGATGATGCAGAGAAGTTAAAAAACAACGACAAAAAAGCCCCAAGAAGGTGATCAAAATTGGCAAATTGGCAATGGTTCGGTATTTAAGCAACAATTTTAGTAGACTAACGAAAGTTAAAACTAGACTGCCAGAAGAACTGAACTGCAGATGAGTAAGTGGGAAGGCAGTGCAGAGAGTATAAGCAGATAATCCTTGCAAAAAATTAACAGGGAAAGGAAGAGCCAGAAGCCGGAGGGAAAGAACACAGGACAACCCAACCCTGCTTCTGGGAAGGACAAGCTCGGTGATGGTCATTTGACGTTTGCACCAGGATGAGGGGGAAGGATAAAGCTAGTAAATCTGCCCTTTGTCCTCAAGGAAACAAACCAATCTGTGAGAAACATTAAAATTCCAAAGACCTGAAAATGAAGTTTGAAGCTGTTATTTAGCACATGAGTGTAGGTCAGCCACACCAGTCAGCATTTAGGAATCCCTGTCATCTGAAACAGTCATGGCTTTGAACCCATGATTCAGGCAGTGGGCCTGTTTGTTTGCTTTTCCTTTGGTAAGAGAGCCAGGACATCCTGCGGGTAAGCCAAAGGCATCCCCACCCTCACTCCCCTCCTTAGCCCCCTTACCCACGCCCCTCACCCCAAGCCGAGCCCTTCTTTTTTTCTTAAGCTGAGTTTGTCTGGAAATTCTAACCTAGCAAATTAAGATTATTAAAACAAGTTAGGAAATATCTCTGGCAATCAAAGAGAGATTCATTTTACTAGAAATACTAGCCAGATTCTTTTCTAAAGAGAAAAAAGGAAAGTTACAGTGGAAATGGAGATGAAACTTGATTTCTGAGAGCCTCCGTGATGGTCCAGTTTCCTGGGTCAACAAGTTGGCCCAAACTTTCAGAGCTGGTCGACCATGAAAAGGTACAGAGGCCATCTGCAGACTCCCTGGAAGAGAGAATGCTTTCCAGCCTCCAGCCAAAGCTCCCACTGACATTAACAAGTCCTTCATTGTAAAGAGAAGATAAACATGATATGCAGTGACAAATATGAGAAATAAAGCATTTTCTCAGGAATAACACTTTTGGGATCTTCATGCTTGTAGGTCTTCAATTTCCTTAGCTTCAGGATCTTGCCTTACAGTATCTTCCTGTTGAAATCTGTCTGACTGTAAAACCTAACAGCTATATCCTCCAATCGCTTGTGTACAATCTACAGGATGGAATCCGGTCCTCAAATGATAGGAACTTTCATCTCTAGAACAAGCCCTGGATGTCAGGAATTTTGTGCTGAACTTGAGAATATTCCTTTGCCCCGGCCCTGGCTCCCCTAGTATTCTGTGACTCTAAAACAATGATACTTAAAAAAAACTAGAGTGGTTTTCATTAACAGCCATATGTATTTATTTATTCATTGTATGTCTCTTCCTACAACAATGTAAGATATATGAACACTGATTTTGTTTCACTCACAAATGCATGCCCAGAACTTTGGAAAATGCCAAACACATAGTGAGCATTTGGCATATATTTGTTGAATTAATCAGTAAATCCACCAATCGTTTCATTTAATTCTCATAGCAATTTATAAAAGAGGCATTAGTTTCCATATTTTTCACATAAAAATTAATTTTCCTTAAAAAGAGGAAGTAAAGGGCAATAAAATTAATGTGTATGTTTGTGTATATTTAATATAAATAATTCAGGCCCTTTTGATGCCCAAGCCTGATGGTTTTGTTTAGTATCATGTACAGCCCATATCCCACTCTGGCAGTCTCTCCTTGCCTATCACACAGAGCTGTGAACTCTCTGTCACAATCTCCACACCTTGAAGATGGAAGTTGTTCACCAAATGTTTATTGAATTGAAATTTTTTATCCCAATCTAGGTAATAGCCAAATGTGAGACTCATTTACATTTAAAAATCTTTGCTAATAGAAGTATATAGTTTTCCTCAGCTGCGCCAAAGATGTGATTTTTTTTTCTCTTAACTAAATATAGTGCAGAAAAGAGACAATCATGATCATTTTTTTAAAAATCAAAAGTGACCTTGGAAAAAAATCTGAAGAGAGTAACAAGAGGACATTTCAGG
>RJWT010042314.1:0-12151 GCA_004365215.1 Cuniculus paca
CTGCAATACTCGTGGCAACATGGAGACAACATCCTGAAAGACAGTGAAGTGAAGTGAAGTGAAGCGAATGGCTGGACCAACCATGCCAGTCCTCTGCCAAGAACATGAAAGCAGGTTTCCACAGCTCCTTGAATGTTCAGCTTTGTAAGGTTCTGAAATTACTCTCCGTCATCACAAGTGTGTTTGAGCATCTAGCTGACGTGGCTGCTGCTCTCCCTGTCCCAACCCCAAGTCCAGATACAACATGACTTGGAAGGTCTATATATTTGTTGCATCACACAACAAGCCAAACATTTCTTGTATCTTTGATAGTGATTTTAAAGCAGTTCATAATTAAATATGAGCATTTTGTACAAGGACAAGTACACTTTACAAAAAAAAAATCATACAACAAAAGTTGCTGGAGTCTGATTTACAACATGAATTATGGTTTGAAATCATGTTTATATAAGTCTCAAATTTACAAAAAAAAAATCAGTTCTGGGCTAGCTGATGTACTGCTGAAGTTCTCTGGTGTGATCACTCTCACCCAAGTCATATCCCCTTCCTTAAAGTTGAGGGTGGATGTTAAAAGGTTCAACAAAGTTGAGCTGTACTCTCCTTTGGAGGTGAAGGTAAACTCCACGGTTAGATGAGCAGTTTTACCACATATCATCAGTTGATGTAGAGTCCTTTATAAAAGGGAACAAACAAAACAATGAACTAAATTGAAGCTTAAAGATGCAGAGTATGCTACTTTCGGGGTAATGCAAAGAAAGACGAAGTCTGTGCATATGAAATATCAATATTTAATTTGTTCGAACAATTATTAACCATTTGTTCTTGAAAATTATTTGGAATGATTTTACTGGGAGGTTGATGAAATGTAAATATATCACTAAATTCACAAAGTTACTAAAAGCTTTTTGCTTTGACAAAAACCAACCTGTTTTGGGAACACCATTTCTAGAAAATTATTGCATATGAAATTATAATCTTAAATGAGTTTTTAGCCAGCTTCATAATGCAATATATAAACTATTTCAGAGCTGTGCCCAAATGATTTTAAGTTACCACTTTTCTATAAATATCACACTATAACAGAAATCCAAGAGGAAACTTAATTGTCAAATATGGCATTCTAAGGTTTAATTTTTTTTTTTTTTTTGAGATAGGGTCTCCTCCCTATGTAGTTCAGGCTGGCCTTGAACTCACAAGGATTTTCTTGTCTGAGCCTCCGAAGTGCTGGAATTACAGATGTGTGACAACACGCCTGGCTAATGTTTAACTATAGGAATAGAACTCTCTAATATTTAAATGAAGTATACACTTCAGATTCCTGACAAAGGTATTTCCAGCCCTAAAAACTTATTAGTGAAGATGAACATTCTGAAGTTCTGTTGTGGCTCCTTAAAAATCTCAGAATAATTGAAGACTGTGAGCACAAGCATCACTCCCAACTGTAAAAAGTTTTGGTAGAGGCAAACCCTCTAAAGCTGATTGGAGAGGCTTAAAAATTCCAGAATAATTCAAAGGGACTTTCTTCTTTTTTGAGAGGTGGCCACTCACCACGAATATGTCCTCAAATCATTAGAACTGTGGTGCAGGTAGAGATCAGAGCAAGTAGAGTTTCAGAACACTCAAGCAGGAGTGAGAGAATGGGTACAGTGAACAGCTCTGCAAATACAGGTAGGAAGGCTATGCATTTCAGGGAGGGGAAGGGAAAGCAGCAGGAACTAAAGTGCTACTTACAGTGTCATCATTTTTGTAGGGATTCAGTCTATTGTAAACGGCTTCAATTACGTTCCGCCTAAATTTAAAAAAATACAGAAAATTAATCCTTCCTGTAACTACAAATTACTTAAATAACTCATGGTCTGGTGTTCATTAAAGTTTTCGTGATAATCTTACATTCAGAATCATTAGAATCTGTTTCTTGCTATTAACAATTGAGCCTCACTTTAAGGTGCATTTGTCCCAGTAATAAAGTAAAAGTGAATTTACTCAATTATAGCACTCCACCAATGTAGTTAATCATAGACTGAAAGTTATAATTTAAGTAACAAAGTCACAGCAGTCTATACCATCTATAGAACCAGCTTAAGGCCAATCTTAACATATAATACTAATTATAAAGAAGCAACTTCAACATTTGTTGTAGTAAAATAATTCATATATATTTTGTACAGTTTCTGCTTTAACTCCCTTTAAGAAACATTAAAAACTGAAAAGTTGCAATGTATCCCTATGACAAGTCTAGGAAATAGCTTTTGAATAAAATTTTATTTATAAATCTCTAGTGGTCTTTATAAGTACAGCCTACCAACTTCCAGAATTAATTTGAAGGAATTTCATTGACAGTGACCATACATCACCTGGAAAAAGTTTCCAAAAAATAAAAGTTTCAAACAGGAATTTCTACAACCACTACTCAGTAAAGGGATTACAGAGTATGACTGCATTTGTAACAGAGACTATGGCTATTATGTAGAATCAAGGAACTAAATCAGAAACATTTGTAGCCAGGCATGGCAGTGCACACACACCTGTAATCCCAGCACTGTAAGAAGCTGAGGAAGGAAGATCACAAGTTCATACTGAGTCTAAGCAATTAGTAAGAACCTTTATCAAAACAAAAAGTAAACAAAGGCTGGGTATGTAACTTGGTGCAAAGGCCTGGATTTGACCCTCAGTACTGTGTGTGCACATACACGCAGGTCAATTCTTTGTATAGTTGAGGTAAAAATATTCAAGCACTGAATTGTAAAACTGCTTGAATCCCCCAATTTACACTAGTGAGTACAGATGTATGCTTAATATTGGCCACAAATTAGCCTACTCTATCTACTAAGGCGCAAAGGGACAGAGAAGACCAAGAAATTCATCCTTCTTTGTTCCCTGACACCGAAAAACAAATTTAACCAGCAATCAACAATCAGAACACTGGGAAAATCAGAGATGGAGAAATAGTCCAAATGCAAGAAGACAATCTCTGGCTATTGAGTTATCTAGGGACTGACAAAATCAAATTAGAATTCTCTTGCTAACAGACAAAATCAAATTAGACTCTGACTACTAGTAGTAACCTTTGTAGTGCCATGTAATTTAAACATTAAAATTCTTTTACTGTTTCATCTCATTTATTCTATGAGGAAATCAACTTGACCTGAAGCTTCTACTAAAGACAATCCACAGTGTTATTAGTTACACAATTTTATTCTGGTTTCTAAACAAGCACTATATATCCCAATACTAAAAAAGTAAAAAACAAAAACCAGGGACATTGCAGGTTAGGTATTTTGAAAACAGGTAACTGTATTATCACCTTAGATATTACGTAAATACATTTGGTTACTGGACATCTCACATTTTGCATACCGAGAGAAAGCCTTAATGTGCAGAATGCAACTTACTTGCTCGCCAATTCACCCCCTGGTGGGAGGCTGGGGATGTTCTCACTTGCTAACGTGCGCATCACATGGACTAAGTCTGGGACGCCTTCCCCCTGCTTCTTTATGATTTCTGGGAATCAGAAGTACTTTTTTTGTAAGTGTTATCCACAGTTAATATTTTAAAAACTGAAACAAAGATAACTCAGGTTTTTAAAATGGCATTTACATCTGAGATTCCCTAAACTAGTACCATTTAAAAAAAAATGACTATTGAAAATCCACAAAGAGTTGCACAAAGACACAGAAGACTACAAGGAATGACAACAATCAAGATAAAAATGTGAAAAGAAAAAATAGTTCATGTTAAATTGATATATTACATAATAAGGGACATGTGTGTACAAATAAAGATATCCTTAAGATGCCAACTAGTTACTCTTGAGGAGATCAACTCCTCCTTAGACTGGATACGTTTCCTGAACTTTGTCCTGTAAAATACATTGCACAAATTTAAAAAAATAATTTTTTTTAACATTCTGGATTTGGAAAAAAAAAAAAAGCTTCAAGTACATGAGACTTTATTTATACATGTATATTTATATTTGAAAAATGATAAATAGCATGCACAGATTAGATTGTGTACTTGGATATCATTCTCAGTTCATTTTTTCTTTAAAATATCTTTAAACAATATACAGATACACAATACCATTTCCTTCATTAATTATACGAGCAAAGCCTTAAATTTCATGAAAAATTTAAAAAGCAGAAAAATTTGATAAAGTCCTATAATACCTCCAGTTATGAAATGGTTACAGTGATATGACCTGCAGTGTTATCATGCCAATACATTGTTATTTACCTCACATAATAGCAAATGTGGCAAATAATGAACTTTACAAAGAACTCTTAAAACTAGCAGAAATCTTTGCTGGAAGTTGTATCACACATACTCTACATTCAAATTGAAGTCAGAAGTATTTATAAGTCATATTATTTGTTCTGTTTAGTTTTTCAGTGTTTATGGTAAGAAATATTATTTTCTTTGTCATCATTGGGGCAAGAAATTATAACTCTAGTTCTCAATTTGCAAATACCTTAGAAAATATCAATGCTTATTAAGACCCTTCATCTTTTGATTAAACCTCAAGATACAAATTCATTATTAGAGGTACATATAAAAAGACAGACATTGCTACACATAATTTTTTTTTTTTTTTGGTGGCACTGGGGGTTGAACCCAGGTCTTTGCTCACATGAGGCAAATGTTCTACCACTGGGCTATGCCCCCAGCCCTTTTTAAAATTTTAATTTGAGCCAGGGTCTTGCTAAGTTGCCAGGCCGATCTCAAACTTGTAAACCTCCTGCCTCAGCCTTCCAAGTAGCTGGGATTGCAAGGGGGTGCCACCACATAGGGCCTCATAAAATTTCTTAAAGTGGCTCAAAGTGTCCTTTCAAAGTAAAGGCCAAATTTTGTCATTGATTATGTTTTCCTTTTTAAAAACCAGTTTAAATCTGAACAAAAAGCAAGGATCTCAGATTTGGTTTGCCAAGTTCCTTTATTGTATAATCTTTAACATCTAGTATATTTATTCTACATGATTCTAAAGCTGAAAATCTACTATACAAAAATAAAGGGATTTGATATTTACCTAAACCACACAATTTCACAATCTAAAACTGTAATACACTTAACATAGAGTCTCTACTAAGCCAATACAATTATTTGGATAGGTAACTAGATACAATCAAAATGAACACTGATGATAAATTCAACCAATATGGTTTCAGGTCTAAAAATACATTACCTTGGATCATCTATATTTGATGTGTTAAAATTTAAGTTATGATGTTTGAACTGTGAAGAAAATTACAGGAAAACAAATTCTTTTTAAAAATTAAGGAAAGGTTTAAAAACCGTTATCTCCCATTCCATATAGGGCAATCCATTTAAGCTACCTGAACATTAATACTACACTACCCTTGGTTTCTTTTCTTTGAAAAGAAAAAAATAAAATTTCAGAAATATTTAGTTCCATTTGGACTATACATTTTAATTAGAAATGTAAAAAGACTGCTTTTATAAAGACTATATATGTATAGAATTATCAGTGTTTCACAAGCATATATATAAACATATTCTGCATCTGTCCCCTCCCCATCAAGTTTGAAGAATTCTATCAGTTGTCTCCAAATTAGCAACTTTAAAGCTCTGGAAGTTCATAGAAATATTTTTAAAATATGTACAACACATGAGTATGGTCTTAAATTGGCTTAGAAGAACCACTAATTTAATGGTAGTTTGGTTAAACAAGCTGAATCTCTTCACACCCCCAGTCAAGGACTTAGAAGGGCACAGATGACAGGAGAAAGGAGCCCAGAAAGCTTTGTCTTTTTCTATGTTGTAGATAGAGAAACCCAAAATGTTGAAAGCAGATAAAATAAAGTTTAGTAGGTCAAAGCAATTTAGTCAAGGCAAGTCCTTAAAAGAAAGAAAAAGGGATTTGGTGCCTGTTTTGGAATTGAATGCAAATTTTTTCCCCATTTATGACATACAGTATGTTTACAATACAGTTACATTCTATGTCTTTAAATAGCAGCAGTTTTAATTAATGTAATATTTACTCTCTAGCTGCAGTCTCACCACATCCAAGGAAAGAATACCACATTTAATTTATGACACATAATCTCCAACTGAATGGTACAAGTATAACAGGTCAACATATCAGAAATATTGAGTATTATTAATGTAAACTCTATCCAGGCAGCAACTATTTGCTTGAAAAATAAAATAAAAATATTGTAACAAAAATATGCAAAATGAGTATTTCACAATTCCATCAAAAACTTAGAGTGCACTCTTTAAAAGTAGCAATACATTTCTAAAATCCACGTTCATTTGATAGTAAAAGCACTAATTACTATTTCTGTAAGCCAGTAAGAAAACATGTATACTCAAGTTACTTTAAAGTGCCAAAACATTAAATACCAACTTATCCCATACATATTATTCTTATGGCTTCACGTTTTTATACTAGTGGTTTAAACCAATGACTTTGTAACATTCTAACCTTTTAATTATCTATAAATAGCTTATATTGAAATATTAAAAATAAAACTTTCAACACCCTTAAGTAGTGAAAAATATACACTGCCTAGTATGGCCAATGAAAGACAATACTTAGATAGTACAAACACATACTAGACATACCACTATCAGGTGGTAGAGGGCAATAAAAACAAAATAATTCTAGACAATACTAAATATGAAAACCAATCACAATTCTAACGTTCTATTAATCAGGACTGATATCAAACAGTAAAAGAGGAGAAAACAAAGTTAAGGTGCATACTTAGTTTAATAATGCAGACACTGTGGAAAATTAGGTCAATGCCTGTATCCACTAAATGCCTTTAATGTGCACATTAATGACATTAGGATCCCAGAGAGCATTTTTTTAAACTTCTGTGGCAAGTTTTTTGCTTAAAAGAACTGTAATCTATGTGCTTACTGTACATACAACAGTGAACTGACATTCTCTGGGGAGACAATGTTTGTACCAAGTAATAGCTGCATGAAAGATCACTTAAATTTTTTGAACTATTTAAAGGCAATAAAAGCACTTTTCAATTTATTTTAGAGTAATTTGTAGAAGTACAAGAAATACACTCCTGGAATTCCTAATTTGTTTCTTGATTTTATTTAGTAACTACACTTTGGCTAGTAGAGAACTACAGTATTATGTCTTCCATTTACCTTGTTTAGGGGAGACACTTTATGGCTTAGGCAAAAAGCTGTGAAACAGTTTAAATTTTAAAAGCTGTGGCAGATGAAAATTGTTAATAACCAGATTGTGACCTCCAAATTATCAAGAAAAAAAAAAAAACCTCTGGAAATTAAAAATACATACTTTTTCACAGAAAGATGGTATAATTAAACCATAAATCAGTTTGTTCTGGCAGAAAATTACTCATGTCAGTGAATTCATCAAGAATTTTTGAGCCTTTTTTAAACAAAAACACCCTGAATTAGCAGGCTGCGCTAGCTGTTATATCTTATGTAACTACGCTAGGACAAATGTGTACACAGATCTAAACGGCCACTGCAGAACGCCCTTCCCTACTCCTGTACACTAAACACTAGATGCTAAAGTCACATAAAGAACTAAAAGCTAAAATGTCTAAGTGTGATTCTTTTGAAGGTTTTTCCTTAATAAAGCTACTTATTTTTTGTTAAATGATCCACCTTCTACTCTGCATTCCAGGTACTTGTCCAACTCTGCCTCCTTCTTCACCGCTTCTGGAGACACTTTGGGTGCATTAGGAAAACAGATCAAAATCACACTCATGTTGTCTCGACTTCCCTGGGAAGAAAAAAGTTTGAGAAAATATTTTGGTTTCCTTTGTACTTTTCAAAATCTTGAAAACATTTATAGTTATACCCAACAGAGTTACACCCTTTCTAATAAAGATATTACTTACAAGAAATATACATGCTTATGGGGGTCAGTTGGCCTGAAACACCATATTGAACATATACTGATCAACAGTTCAGAAGACAGGAGAGAACACTACAGTTAAATCTTATAATCACTTTTTAAAAATTTATAAAATGAAATTATTTCTCAATATTTACAGGTGGCCTGCTTAATTTGATGTGATACCTAATACAAGTATACACATTTATATTCCATGTAACATGGTAGAAAATACTAGTGGTATCCTTCACAATTAGGACTTGTCATGTGGCTATAGCTGACAAATTTACATTTAAAATAAATTATAAACTGCCATGTATAAATATGTAAAATTTATAGAAATAGGTATATTTACATAATAAATATAAATTATAAATTGTAGGGCTAATACATCTGCTTCATTAAGTAAGAATTGGGAATTAGAAGTAAAACTTTATAAACTAGCTTTTAATTTTTTAAATGTAGTTTAGGACATATATTAATTTTTAAAGACATGTAAACATTCAAAATCTGTAATGAAAGCACTTGGCTGATGTTGACCTTTTTCTACCTTTCTTTCTGTTAGTAACTAGAGTTAACTTTTACATTTTGAATGTTCAATTCAGCTATATGGAAAAAGTGATCTTGTAGCATTAAATGACAATAAAACAACTTAATATTAAAAGATAATACTGTAGGAAAATTACACAAAATGTGGCAAATGTTGAAGTAGTCACTGTTTTAACAGTATAATGCAGAAGAGATTAAATAGAACCCAAGTCATAATTTACTAATATTTGAATTTCACAATCAAGAAAAAAATGTGACACTTAATTCTCGTTTTTAGAGTAATATCAACAAATGGATGCTATTTTCATGCATACTAAAAGACCAAGAACATATGCATTTTAAATCATCGTTTTTTCAAAATTCAGAAGCTGACAGCATGCACTAGCAAGTCTTAATTTGTGCCCTTTTGTTTTGTTCTTCTCGCTATACAGTGCTGGCCTTGAACTCACAGCAATCCTCCTGCCTTCAGCCTCAGCCTTCAAGTGCTGGGATCACAGGCATAGGCCACTGTGCCTAGCAACCTGTGCCTTTTAAAAATATGTGTGAGATGTTCCATAAACCTGATTTCTAAGTAAGATCAGATTTTAATTAAAATTTTTCTTTTTTTTTTTTCTGCAGCACTGGGGATCGAACTTGCGACCTCACACTTGCCAGGCAGGTGCTTATGCCACTGAGCTAAATCCCCAGCCCTTTAATTAAAGTTTTAAATTGAGCTGACTATGTGCATATAGGCTACTGTGTTCATTTTTACTTCTGCAAGGTAAAAGAAAATCAAACATATACCCTCAGATAGTTTTATAAAATCAGTATTTGTTTAAAAAAATCCAAAGTGAGTTAATGAGCATTACTGACAAAATATAGCAGAGTGTGGCAGAACAATGAACCTAAGGACCTGGATTTTCTAGTCTTAAATGCTGCTAAAGTTGTATAATCCTACAGAAATCAGTTATAACTTTTCTAGAAAGGAGAGCCACATGTATTGAGTATATATTACACATTAGACTAGGCTATATACTACCTGCTTTAAGATGATTAAATGAGCAATAATTAATGACATAAAAACCAGTTTATGTTCTTAAAAAAGATCTAGCTACCTTATACAAACAGGTGTCAACTACTTCATTGCAAACTTTCTCGAGATCATCAGTGACTTCAAGCCTGGATCTTACAAAATCACAGAGCTCTTCGTTTCCCATAACATCCCAGATACCATCACATGCAAGAATAATGAACTGATCGTCTTCTTCAGATCTCTCAATATCATGGACTTCAGGCTCTGGTGAGACAAGCTGCTCTGTAGGACCTTTTCCATGGACACACTTGTAATCAAAATCCCCAAGTGCCCTGGATACAGCCAGAGAGCCATTCACACGCTGAATCATTACAGAGCCACCTGCATTCTGAATTCGTTCTTTTTCCAGCGGATTACTTGGTTTGTGATCTTGTGTGAAGAAGTGAACTTTCCTGTTCCTACAAAGTAGACCTCTTGAGTCTCCACAGTTAATGAAATAAGTATGTTGGGGAGAAATCAAGACACCCACAGCTGTTGACCCACTTCGGTCTGCACCATGCTTCTTCTCTGACATAACTCTCATGTGTTCATCAATCTCCAGAAAACCTGTTCTGATTCCATTCTTTACATTTTCCACAGAAGGTGCTCCTGAAGACCCTTTAAAATCCTGGTTATTGGTGATGTGATCTAACAAATGCTCACAGCAGTACTTGGCAACCTGAGACCCAGCATGCCCATCGTACACAGCAAAGAATGACCACGTTTCAAGTCCACTTGGCAAACCGATCACAGCTGTATGTGCATCCTCCATTTCAACTCGCCAACCTTGCATGCTGCTTAGCCCATATCGCAACCCATTACCCTGCCCCTGGGCATTATGCTTTTCCATCTTTGGCTTGTCTAAAAATGCTCCCATTATGTCTTGATCCTCTAGGTCTGCAAAAAAAGAAAAGTAGGAAAAAGTCAATAATTGTCTTAAAAATAAAAATTTCAGTAATCTTTTTAAGAGTAAAGGAGATACAAAGGAAGTTTTAAATAAGAATTTATAACTCTTATGACAAGCAGACGTTGATTATGCTGCTGACTTGCAATCTGGAGATTAACAAGAAAGAACTGGTAGGAAAGACTGATCAAGCACAGTCTTGAAATGGGCAACAGGCAGAGAGAACTATGGCACTGGGATGAAGAACTGATCTAACACTAAGGTAAAACCACTTAAAGTGAACAGAGACCTAGCAGTGGTCATCAACTTATATGAGCCAAACAAAGCATTTAAGGAACATGAACGTGTGTAATCAGAACCAAGTTGTGTGTGTATTAACCAAGGAAAACCAAATGAATCTATAGGTTGCACAAAAGCCTATTAATTCAAACGTCTTAGGTAAACATTTAGGAATTTACAAAGTTTGATTCGAAACTATCTAGTTTCATTCCCACTCTACCCTCTGAAAAAGCAAAAAATGATGTACTCACAGTGGTCCAAATTTTTATGTTCCTTCCTTTAAGCCTTTGCTCATATGAGTCTCCTTACCTGGAATTCCCTTGTCTTTCTACTTACAGAAAACAAAACAAAAACAAAACAACCTATACCTATCCTTTAAAACCTAGTCAAATTCTACCTCTTCCACAAGATTTTCCAGAGTCTGATTAAAGCCAGTAAGTTAATAAATTACTGTGAGTGGTCCTGCTTTAATTTTCAAGTTGCAAACAATTATACATACAAATGACAAAGCTTATTATATACAAATATAACAAAATTAACCTGTTTATCTATTAATCTAATGGTTAACAACATGCACCATTATTATTATGCACTGTGACCAGTAGGTGTAATTATTATTTGTTTAGTTATTTTTCATACTGGGAATCCAACTCATGGCCTCATGCTTGCCACGCAGGCGCTGTGCCAGAGCTATATCCCCAGCCTAGTAGGTGCAATTACAAAGAAAATCAAAAGGTCTAGTGACAACCTATGGTAAGCCAGAAAACTCAGCTAACCCAATCCTTTCCTAATACTTGAGTTTACTCCCTAGTCTGGAACGGGCCCACACAGCCAAAAGAGATACCTGGTAATAATGTATGTGTAGGTTGGACTATCATTGAGTAATAGCTTAGAAACGTAGAGCACTGGGGTCTAAGCAATCAAATGAGTCGCACTGAGTTAAAGGCAATCTGAAAGAAGGATAGAATAAGCAGCACAGAATGGAGGTAAAGAAGAGATGGGCAGTAGGAGCTAAGAGTAGGGAAAGTCCTTAGCTCCATCAGTAGGGAGTTTTGAAATCAGAAGGATCGAAGATGCTGGTAATGTTAAGCTCAGAGATGAAAGAGAAGAAAAAAACCTTTAAGAAGGAAACAAAAATGTTTGTTTTTCCAGCAAACTTTCTCCCCTTTTCTTCTGAGGGCCAAAATGATACACAGGTGAAAACGACTGGCTGACTGCTGTAGTAGGAGTTGTCTATTCCTCTGCCCCCAACAATCTCCAAATGGAAGGTAAATAATGAAACTAGCCATCAATCATCTGGTATGGTGGTATTTATCAGATTACTTTTCTGACACTGCATTCACATACATTAATGGAAAAATATTTTGACTGGAGAAAGGGTAATGTAAGGATGGAATCTTACTAGTAGACATGTTTGTCACTCAACTAGTAATTGAAAGGAATATCAGAACTCTCTTACATTCTGCTTAACTCTAAAGCACCATTAACCACTCAGCCAATGGCTCTCAGCTCAGGGCCA
>RJWT010042315.1:0-12155 GCA_004365215.1 Cuniculus paca
TTTGCTCAGCAGAGGTTCCAGATTCCTGGTATCTCTGACTTGCAGGTGTCTCCAGTTCAGCTCCCACTTCACTCCCATATTTTGACACATCATCACCTTAGGACCCTTTGCCAGGAACTCAGTTGACCCTGTCACACACTGCCTGCCTCCCAGGCCTTCTTTTGACATTTGGTTGGAAGCCTCAAAGAGCCCATAATTCTTGCAGCATTTGATGGTTTTCAATGTTATTGTGTATGATATCCCAGATTTTATTTTTAAGCTAATAGTAGGTACAAACATACTTGATTTTCCCATATGGAATTTTATTTCACATCTTTGCTAAATTGAGTTTTTAGTTCTAAGAGATTATCTCTAGACCCTTTGGGATTGAGATCCTGTTAAACTCTTTGTGTATGTATGTATGTATTTCTCATTCCCATGCTGCTCTTCATTATGTTTTTCTCAAAGTCTACTATTCCTTGTGTTACTACTAATTTCCCTTTATTATAATTTTTAATTTTATTTAGTTTTGCCATTTATGATCCGTATATCTCAGGGCTTTTTTCTCTTGATCTCCCTTGAGTTCTTTTCTAGCATTTTCTGATTTTTTTTCTAGCATTTGTGATCTTCTCTCATACATCTAAAAATGTCATGAAATAAGTCCATTGTAAAGGTTTTGTTCACAGTTCATGCACTCTTTTTTAGTGATGATTTGTGCCCTACTCAAGGGGACATCTCATAGTAATACAGTCATGTGCTTAAACAAATAACAATTCCAGCAATTTTCTTGTAACTCTAGCTGTTATTATATGAACGTTGCCATTTTCTCATTGCCAGTGAGTATTGTTAGCTTATTAGTGCTCTGATAAAAATGAAGTAAAATAAGAAATTCTTATAAGTTTGGATTTTTGATTAGTGACACAGAAACAAAATTTGAAATACATGAACAAGAAAAATGTTTCTTGCTGTTACTACTGTGACTACTACTATCACTAATTTTGTGCATACATTAAGTTTTAAATAAACGAAGCTGCATGATTTGTAGTTTACAGTACATGGAATGGAAAGGAATGGCCTGAAAGGTAAATGATCATCTTGTCCTCAAGTGTGGGACTATCCTCTTGACAGTTCTCTTACCTTTTGGGTAATATGAAAAGTGAAGCACATTTTGGGGGCCTGCTCCATCTCCATCTGACATTCAGAATATACATGAAACTAGGTTCTTCTCTGCAGTGATTACATCTGAAGCTTTTTGTTGTTGTTAGTACTTTCTGTATACTTAAAGATACTTAGGGCATTCTCTGGAGTGAATCTTTGTTTTGCTTTTAAAATGCATTATTTCCTTTGTTTCAAAATAAAGAAATTTTATATATTGAACTTCCAAAAATAACTTCTTAATTATTTATCTTCGAAAAACATTGGAAGACTTAACATACGTTACTAGACAAGATTCACAACCATTCCTGAATGACCAACCCTTTGATGACTCAAAATCTTCACGCTCCTCTCCTTTAGTTTAGACGACTGCAAACCCAACAGCCATGTTGGGAATTGAGAGCTATAGGGGACCAGGGCGGAAGTTAATAAGTAATCCCAGTGAAGCCAACTGGAGTATTGCTTTTGTGTGTTAAAATACGAGAGAGATGGTCTGGAGAGCATTTTAGTTCTCATTCTTCATCCTTACCTGCCTTTGGAATACTTGGAGTGTTCCTGTTTGAATGATTTTGTTTCTCTCAAGCTATCTCGCATCGCTTTCACACTTGCAATTAAGAGGCCCAACTAAAATTATCTCCCAGTCAAACCCACTGCCAAGTAAAGGCATGAACCTACTGCTAGTATTTTGCTCGTACCCAGAGAAGCTAAAACTGTAGTTTCTCTGAAGAACTTGAGATTATATGTCTGGTGGTAAAAGAATATCAAGTGGGGATTCTACCTCTGAATTTGTCCCAGTTTGTCTTTCTTAGTAGTTGCAGTGGCAGCTCTCAATCCTCTAGCCTTGCTTTATTCTGTAGGGTACAGAGGCCTGGCTCATTTATCAAACCTGTCTGGCTATGTGTGCCTGCCTAGCCCAAGTCATTTTTGCTACTTTGAAAGTGGAAAGGAACTAATGAGCAGTAGAATTAGAAAAGTTTAAAAGGGTAAAGGATAAAAGATGGAAGAAAAGCAAATGATAAAAACAGAAGTAATGTCAAAGCTGTCAGAGGGTAAGGTTGGAAAGGAAATAAGTTGAAATAGATTAGAAAGGTGCATGACATAAAAAGAGGGAAAAATATGCAAAAGACCACATCTTCGAGATAGTTACTAAGTTGCATTTTAATTGCTTGTTTCCTTTTCCTCTCCTTTCTCTTGTTTAGATAGAAAGGTATGATTCCTTAATGGTTCTTTCCTCTCAGCTGTTGTTCGACCTTCTCTTTCATCTCTAAATATAATCACCCATCTTTCTCTGTAGTACATATGCTCAAATTTGTTTTAATATTAGTATCATTTGGGAAATATTGACAAAGATTGATAAATGAGCTCCATTTCCAACCATTTCTATCAGAATTTCTATGTGGGGCCCAGTATTGCTATTTTAAAAAGTTGCCCAACTGTATAAAAGTTTACTCATTCATCATTTCCTGTGATAAGAGCCATACAATAAAGTTCTTTCCACATTCTATTTACTTGTCTCAAATTTCTTTGGATGTTGTCATTCATATTTTCTTGCTTATGATCTTAGGAGAAAACTGTCCTATGTTATTTCCGGTGTAAGACTTTTATATCTATTCCTGATTCCTCTATTCACCCTTTCCTTTGTAGTTTGCTTGTCACTGTTCTTTCTCATTTGAACTTCTTTCTTTGCTTATGCTAAAAACTGCCCAGCTTTTCAGGAAGGAAAGCTTTTCCTTACCCTAGTTCCTCTGCAAATACTAGTTCTGTCTCTTCCTTGTCTTCATCATTCTTTCTACATTTTTATATATTGTTTTCATGTTTCCTGTTTCAGTTTTGGTCTCCTGTCCAATTCTGATGACAGTTCACTTGAGGGCCACTGATGACACCCTAGTGCACAGATCCTGTGTCTTTTTGTTGTTGTTGTTGTTCCAGGAGATGGAACTCACGACCTCACACTTGCCAGGCAGGTGCTTGTGCCTCTGAACTAAACCCCCAGCCCCCAGATCCTGTGTCTTCATTCAACCCAATCTTTCTATGCCATTTGACAGTGCTGCCCCTCTAGTTCTCCGAATGCTTGGCTCAATCTCTCGCTTTTCATGAAGGTGATCTCTTTGGACTCCTGCAGCACATCCCCAAAGCCTCACCCATATTTCACCTGTAACTTTCACTCTTCTATGAAGTTTACTTCATAGAATTCATCTTTACCAATATTGCTACTAATCCCTTCCCTTATAACTAATTATTTTAAGTGTTCTAAATGCTGCCTTAGAAAAATTTATATACTTTTTAATATAAAGCTTTAAAATTTTCATAAGGAAATATCAACAGGACTAGGAGGATCATCTGGATATGAGGAGCAAGAGAGGTTTAAGGGCTAATTTTGGTTCCCAAATGTCTGGCTTGAGCAGGTAGCCTATAACAGCAGGTGATAGGAGAGCGTGAGGTGAAAATCCTTACAGTTTAGAGCACGCTGTACATGCTTGTATGTCATAAAAGAGACAAAGCCATGTCTTTGTTGCAGTTGTGGCCATAGATGTAAATCTACTTCTCTATTCAAAGCATCCAAAGAGAGAAGAGGTCAAGAACAGCCTGCAGACGGCAATGTTTGAGAATCGAACAAGAGAAGAGATTCTGGTTTCCTATTTAGATAAAATTCATATAATGGAAAAACTCAAATATTCTAAAATATCTGATACCATGTTGACATATTACAGTTTTCATTATATTTATCTTATGTACAGAACAGGGAACTACATCATGAAAGGAAATTAAATCAATCTAGCAGGAGTCGCTTTCATGAGTTTACTCTATCCTCTCTCCACACTCCACCCCACCCTACCGACCTTTGTTTTGTGGCTGTGACATTTGAAGTTTTCTTTCCAATAGAAGTCAGTATTTTCAAATATTTGGTCATATTCTTTAGAAAATTTCTTGTCCTTAGGCAAACCTAAGGATGACAGGTCCCTGGAACGTAACGTGCCTGTTTAAAGTGTGGTGACATATTCACCAGAGAATTTTTACAAGCTAACAGTACAATCGTTACAGAAAAAAATTTAAGAAGCAAAAATATGTAGAATATAACAAACTTAACTATGGCGGCATCTTCTTGGTCCTCTGACATTTCACCATCATCATTATCATCCCTAACATTTTTAGATGATATAGTTTGTACCATGCATTATGCTCAGTGGTTTGCTTCTTGTAACAGTGCAGTGTGACCATTTGATAAAGTACACACAGCAGTTTGAGATAACCATCACAATTACTATGACATTTCCTCTTTCATGCTACTGAAAATTGTAAAAGCTCTCACAAGCAATCTTCACTTAACAAATGGATAAACCAATTCCTCAAGAGCTCAACCTAATTAGTCCCAAGGCACTCTGCAAAACACAGTGAGTATATCAGCAATCACCACTCCTGTAAGTTTAATCTGTACACTCACTGGGTCAGTTTGTGATTCTTCTCAAACTTGTCTATACCTTTTGTGCATACTATTTTACCTATGTGATGTTAAACACTGTAAATTTATAGAAGAGGTCAAGAAAGGATGTTGTAATTTTATAAAAACAAAGATTAATAAATTTACAAATGATTTTGTAAAGATGAATTTCTTAAACTGTTGTTGAACTACGTATGGATAAGACATTAATACAATTTCCAAGACTTTCTTCAGCATTTAAATTGTCTCTCAATTCTCGAAAGTCTTGTTTAACACTGACACCAGATATTGTATTATGGTTAGGGTTTATGAAAAAATTTTTAAAAAAGACCAGGCAATTCAATCTGCAGACAAGAAGAACGCACAAGTCGGTGCTGAAGGCAGGCACCGCGCCGAGCCTGGCAGCGCTTCATAGGGGCGGAACCCATCAGCAAGCTTTAAATTTGCAAACGTATTTACACTATAGCTGTCTCATTTCAAACGATTACAACTTTAGCCCATTTTTTCTTTGCTTACCTGACTACTAGCGTCCCTTGAGTGAAACAGCAGGTTTTCTATCAAACCCCAGTACCACACTTTGCATGACGTTGTGTTTCCCAACACATCTGTCTTCTTTCTACTTTATAAACTCCTGGATTATAGCATCGGTGACCTCCAAATAATTATTTGGGAGTTTAAGTTTTATTTTAGTCCTTAGTGTTTTAATAAATTCAAATTTGACAAGCTGATAATTTGCAGTAGTCTAAAGATATCATCAAGTGCTTTGAGACCTTGATCCCTGGAACACGCAGGTATTCATTGCCTTACTGCCTCCACACCCAGAAATGAGGCGCACTTTACCTAGACATAACTTCCCTGTGCTCTTTCTAAGCGATTTGTTTTATGTCTTAGAAGAATAAAAATTTTGTTTAATCTGAAGCACTACCGTATTTACAACTTTGGTTGCAAATACTAGAAAGGACCTAGTATTTATTAAACACCTACTACATACTTGAGATTAGTTGTATATTTTATGTGATATACAATTGGCGTAGCAATTCTGTGTGGTAGATATGATATTCATTTTATGGGTGAGAAAATTAAAACTCTAAGGAAAGAACTGTGTACTGTTACATAGAAAACAAGGATTCAAACGGAACTTTGTGTAATTACCAACTCCATAATCGTTAGGATGTATCATTATAATGTCACCTAAGAATAATTACATGATATGACTAAAACAGCAATGTGAATTTTAAAAGTATGTTTTTGCACAATCTGCTAGTTTTAATGTAGATATTAACACATACATGCCTGCAGATTCTCTACCTGCAACTCCTTTTGTGGAGCATCTACAAAAACACATTGCAGATGTGTCACATAATATGAACAGATTTTCCTGTAAATATGCTGTCTGTCATTTCCTACAGTTATCTCACATCATGCCAGGAACGCCATCTATTCCTCTGTGTTCCACTGGCTGCATTCAATTTTGTTTTCAGCAGAAGCTGTGTCATGTTCTCATCGTGTGATGCTGACAGTCCCTAATGTGACTTGTTTTGATGAGCAGCCTATCCTTTACCATTTCACCATTTGTCTTTATATTCTGCATAGCTCTATTAAACTATTGTGAAGACAATCAACATCAGGTTGGTTTTTTCACATTGGTATGTGTGTAACAGGGAGAGAACATTCAAGCATAGAATAAAGTCTCCCCTTTACCATGTTTTTCAAACCAACAATAGGTATGGCCCATTAAATCTCCACTTTTCCTTTTTTTTAACAAGGAAAAGACGAATTTTTTTCCTGTACTTTGTAACTGTTCTACTCAAAGAACTCCCACTGAGCTAAGGTTTAAATATTAATCATGTGTGTTTTTGCCTTTCTCCAATATACATATTCTACAAGTAACTGAATAACAATAGCAGACTTAAGCAGGGTAAAGTTATAAACCCTTGGGGACAAAAATGATTTATGTAATGAAAATGCTGCTGGGCACTTAACTAAAGCAGCTCTGGCAGGGACAATTATAATCTAATTTACCACCAAAAAGCATTCTAAGATGCGGAATACATAATTATCTTATCAGTTACCTGAGAATAGTGGCAAAACTCATTTGAATTAAGAATCAAAAATGTAAGTCTCAAGGAAATTACAAGGTGTCAGTAAAACAGACAGAAATGCTAAATCTTTCAAAATCTTTGTACAAAGTTTTCTTTTGTACTGAAATCTATAACTATACAAAGGGTTAAAATTGAAAGGTATTGAAGGTTTAGGAATAAGAATGACTTGTTGGGAATGTATATGTACCCAAAACAGTATAAAATTTTCTATTCTTTTCATTGAGAGAACTATGTATATAGGTATCACACTGTAAAAATAAAATTATTTTTATTTGCTGAGAGCTTAAAGTAAATGGCCTAGGACCTAAAAAGGATTCATGTAATGTTCAAATTTTCTCTGCTAGAGGTCCAATTTTATTGTTTTTAGGGGAATCTGTGTTTGGTATAAACCACAATTTTGCCCTTTTTGGTGCCATCTATCCACAGTCTCCTGCACTAAAAATGTAATATCTACTGCACTTAAATCATACTTTCTCTTTTCCAATAGTTTTCCCCTGCGCTTTTGCAAAGGAATTGCTAAGGATAGGGGAGGAAGCAGCAGTCTCTTTTGTTGCACTCTTTGTCCAGGGAATCCTCTTTAGTAAACAGTCTTGCTGCAAATGGCCTCCCTCCCAGGCTGCAGCCCAGTCCACCCATCGCCTGCAGAAACATCATGGGAAGTCTTCTCCAGGCCCTCACTCCTCCACGCAGACAGGTTGGCTATAACTTGGCGAAAGAACCACAGTATTCTAAGGGACAAATGAAAAATAAACAAAGGATATCCCAACAAGTTTAAAAAAACAAAACACATTGCAAAGTGAAAGTGTCTGATTTTAAATCTGAAGGCTACAAAGAAGCAGTACCCAAAAGAAAATATACGAGACCACATGCTTAATTTAAAATCTTTGTTTTACTTATACTGGATGTGTGTGCTTTGATGTAGAATGGGACCTACTGATACCCAGTTTTTGTTTTGTTGAATGTTAGCATGCAAAACGTGATGATAACTCCTACTTTTCATGTCTGTTATAAGAATTAAAGTTGTGAGTGCAAACTTTTATGAAAACTCATATGTATGATCAAATGTAAGGTGTCTGGTAACCCTTGGAGGAAGTTTTGATCAAGAACAGGATGTTTTATGCTGTTACACAACTGACACTGTCCTTCTAGGATACAGAGCTCCTTGGTCATTAGCTTACTGCTCATAAAGTAAGTTTAAGCACAATCTTACCTGTGATACTTCCAGTGATACTTGAGTGCTGTTTTGTCGGCAAATGTGGCCATGACCCATGTGTAACAAAAGCAAAAAGCATGGCCCAGTGCAATAGTCCTATACCTTGTAAAGGGCACATTCTTCACCAAGATCTTCTCTGTCCATCCAATTTTCTAGTTGTCTTCTAGGTGATATTTTAGTGGTATTTTCATTTGGAGAGCACAGATGTCAGGCTCATAACGCACCTCAAGGAAGCCAGTACTTGTCTGATTTATGTTTTTCAATACTATACATGACTGGAAACTATCCTTTTCCTCTCTTATTCTACCACAGTATTGTCTCTTTCAAATGAATATAGTTTTATCATATTGTTTAAATTCTTGAAAATAATCCTATGAGTATATTCACTCTTTGATCTTGTCTTAGTTCCCTCCTGTTGACAAAGGTAAGCACATTACTTCCCACACAAAGCACCCTAGCCCCACCCTAGCCAATGTGGTGCCTCAGTCAGGCAGATGGAGGAACTTCTCCCTTCCCCATCACTGGGATGCAGAAGGCAGTTACCCACCAGTCATAAGCCAGCAGAAGAGCTGTGAATAATTTGCTTGCAGTCTGCACATCGCACGAACTACGAGGTAGTGATGGTCCAGAAGGCAGGGGCAGAAATAAGGCCACTGAAGTCTGAGTGTAAAGAAGGAAAACTGACAACAATTTCTAGCACTCCAGACCTTACACATCTGTTTTACAATGAGTATAATTCAATAAAAAGTTACAACACGCTCTTCATTTAAAAAGTAAGAATGTATATCATCAAGAAAAAATAGTCATTAAAGGAAAACTAGGTGTGGGATATGTTAAAATGATCAAGTAAGAATTTAAAATAACTATTGCTGTAGCAGCAGCACTACAATAGACTTCTATCAACTCAAGCGGTGATTCTTAAGGTCAACACCATTAGTAGTTCTGGAACCACAATGAGAAAGCAAATTCTGGGGTCCTATTCCACAGCAATGGTGCCTTGAAAGGGGCTTAACAATTTGTGTTTTAACGAGCCCGCCAAGTAATTGTGGTACATGCTAAAACTTAACAATAGGCATATTTTTAAATGAAATTTATCAATATTAATAAAAACTAACACCAGGCTAATATACCTCTACTTATGAATTCTAATAAACTTTCAGGATAAATTATTAGAAATGCTACATAGACATTTTCAAAAAAGAAAGAAAATGGAGTAGTTTGAACTCATGTCAGGAGCCCCACATAACCCTGCTAAACATGCTAGAACAAAAGGAAACTATTGGCCAAGATCCTTCATAAATTCATACATGAAAGTTTTTAACAAAATGTTAGATTAGGCTATAGAAAAAGATAGTGTATCTTGAGAAAATGAAACTTATCCCAGGAATGCTGACAAGAGGAAAATCAATCAATCAGGTGCTTCATGATAATATAAAGTGGTGAATATTACATGATTCATTTAATGGATGCAGATAAAGCATTTAACAAAGTTTAGCACTTATTAATGTTAAAAATCCCCCTGGACATAAGAGTAGAAGAAAAAATCCTGTTTTTGTGGGAGTCTGAAAGCAATAGCTATCTTCCCACTTAACTGTGAAACATTATGCATAGAGTTCTTAGAACAGCATTTACACTAGGGATGAAGTCTTATAAGATTTGCAAAAACGGATAATTACACAAATGTTTGATCTTGTCCTATGTTCAAGAAGAAGTAAGGAGTCAAAATTTATGACCTAATATAAATTAACTACTATTTATACATGTAATAAATGTTCTTTTACTTATATTTTCTAATGGAATTTTCTTTATATTTGGTTTTGAAATTTAATGGAATTTGAGTACTTTAGGAAAAGAGAGACTTTGTTTCTGACTACGTGACTCTTGTGCAATAAAATGAGTGCATTGCATTTGCTCTGCTTTTGTCCTTGAACCACCTCCTATTACTTCCTACTTTATGGGTCTGCCTGGATAAGGCTTGATTTTATATGCAACATCAGATCTCATAGAAAAACACGAATTTATGTGGCAGCTCAGTGGTTCCATGTGGACCTTTATATTTCAGGGATGGTTCCCACTATAGCATTCACATCCAAAAACTCAGAGATCTGAAATATTTCTCCACTTCTCTTCAGGTTTTTGAAGGATGAGAAAATCAAAAACCTACCTTGAGAGTTATGAACTGCTCTTAGCTCCTTATTTCAAGTTCTTTAGTCCTTTCTTCAGAAAGAAAAAGAAAACCTACTTCTAGCCATAATAATCCATTTGATCCCTTTACTTCCAGGATGTAAGACCAACATCAACCTTATTTTAGAGAGGGGGAGGCTGAGTCACAGTGAGGTAACACTCTGATGTTAGTAAATGGCTACCTGAGTTTCCATCCCTGTAGGCTAGTAGTATCCTTCAGTTGTTAGACACTACACATCCTACATTACACTTCAGTAACAACCATTTGCTTACTGCCTTTGCTACAGTATTGGTCTGACAAACTCATCCACTACTTACCTTGTTCACAGGGCTTAGCACACTGCAGATTTTCAAGAAACAGATGTTGAATTAATGAAGCATACCAGGTAGTACTCCTCAATGATTCACAGCTGAGGAAATGGAGATATAAAAAGCCAAAACAATCTCTTCCAGATCAAGCAGATAAACAATACATCCAAGATCTTAACCTGGGCCATTCACAATCTAATCTTTCCTCATTCTTTTTTAAATTATACTACTTTAAATCTTCTCCAGAAAATGAATAAACAGTAAGAAAGCAATGAAGAAAATTTATCCCTTAAGGGATTATGTTTCAAATCACATTTGTCACAAGAATTTTAACAGTACTTGAAAAAACGGAAGTATTCAGATCTCTGTTAGTGGTGGTTATGGCTTGAAGTACCTGATATAACAATGACAGGGATGGTATGATGATGGCAATCAGGATTCCTGTGATATCAGCAAAGAAGAAACAAAACCAAGGTTCCCTGGGTAGGACATAACGTTGCTTGCCTTAATTGGGCCATTTGCACAATGTATGCAAACTTTAAGGTGTTCAGTAAGAGATCTGCTATTTGATCAGGGCAAGGAAAGCATTCAGTTAGTTCAGTCAAAAAAAACAGCAGATATTGGTTCACTAAGGGCATTAAAATAACACCTAACAGTCTTTTGCACAGTTGTTTATTTCTTTTAACCTTATTAACCTGATTTTTTTTGTTGTTGTTGTTTACTGTCTCTTTGATAGTGCATGAAATATCCTTAAACAGGAAAGCAAAAAAATAAGGAAGGCACACTACACTGAAAGACATCAGTACAATTGTAATAAAAATGTGAAGAGTTAAGTTGAATTTGCACAGATTCTTTGCAAATTCATAAATAAAAGGGAGAAATTCATATTTTAACAGATGGTGATAATTTAGATACTAATATCAGTGCACTAGGAATAGCATTCACATCAGCAGTGGCAAATTCAGAAAACCATTATCTTAACAGTCATGTTCAGTGAGTTCTATTACATTTAATTGTTTTCTTCTTACAAGAGGAAACTGAAAAGGAGTTTGAAAGCAGATATTTGCTACCATTAACAGCAATGGGCACAACCACAGGATGCATCCAAGCAAGTATATGACTCATTTCTTGACTGATCCTCTGGATTGAATCTTAATTACTGGAAAATTTCTCAATTTTCTGTGTCATGTTGTGAATAAAAAGAAAGCAAAGATACATATTTAATGAACAGACAAAACAATTGTTTTCTTTGTTTGAGTGATCTAATCTAATGTTTCAATCTTTTGATCAATAAAAGACTAAAAGACCTTCCACTAACTCCTAAAAGTAGCAAGAAAAGAAAATGGAATTAGTAAGATAAGATGGATGTAGTGGGTAACAACCTGTGAAGAGAGACAGAACTAAAGCACATTGTGCTTACTTCTATCCCTTCTAGCTTTCATTTTTTCCCCTTTACATATTAATTCAAAAAATATTTATTGAGTACCTATTGTTTTTGTTTGTGTTTTTGTTTTTGAGACAAGGTTTCATTATGTAGTTCAGGCTGACCTTGAACTTGCTGTGAGTTCCACTGTGGTCTGGAACTCACACTGATCCTCCTGCCTTAGCTTCCCAAGGGCTGGGATTAGAGGCATGCACCACCACACCCAGCTGAGTACCTATTTTGAGCAAGCCTAAGCATATGGATAAGAGTGCTGTGCTACCAACACATTTAAGAAAGCTAGAGAATCTTTATGGCAATGTGGCAGGCAGTACATGATGGATAACATTAGAA
>RJWT010042316.1:0-12173 GCA_004365215.1 Cuniculus paca
TGGTGGGCTTATGAGTTTTTAAATTTTTGCCGGGCGTGGTGGCTCACGCCTTTAATCCCAGCACTCGGGAGGCTGAGACAGGCGGATCGTTGTGAGCTCGAGGCCAGCCTGAACGGCATAGTGAGACCCTGTCTCCAAAACAGGGCTGGGGATCTAGCTTAGCGGTCTAAGAGCCTGCCCAGCAAGCGCAAGATCATGAGTTCAATCCCCGGTGCCGCAAAAAAAAAAAAAAAAAAAGAGTTTTTAGATTTTTTACTTTTTCTGCATTTCTGAGTATCTGATATAATTCATAATTTTATTTATTTTTTTGTTTTCTGAGACATGGCCTCACCATGTATGCCAGGCTGCTCTTGAACTCACTATGGAGCCAGCTGGCCTCAAACTTGTGGCGATCCTCCTGCCTCAGTCTCCCAAGTGCTGTAATTTTAGAAAAGTTTCCTAAATGGCTAATTCAATGTAAAACACTATACACCTCTTACAATTTTCCACCGTTTCTTCTACTTTGTTTGAACTAAATGTTTATTTTACACTAAAGCAAGCTAGGGTTATATTCAGTTGCAGCAGAGTGTTTGCCCAGCATGTACAAAGCTCTAGGTTTAGTCCCCAGCACCTCAAATAGGGCAAGCTCCTTGTGAAAAAACACATAGTAGGTAAAATATTTGGGGTTGGACCCAGTACTGCAATATAGGAACTCGATTTAATTCTAGTTTGCGAAGGAATGATGACTCTCCTAACAAGTGAAGCCTTTGGGAAGGCACAGTCTGGTGGCTAAGGCACGCGTGGTGGCTGCATCTGTGCGCCTGCTGCTCTGGGAGGCTGAGCCCGAGTTTGGGACCAGCCTCAGCAGCACGGCAAAACCCTGTCTACAAAGTAGAGCAAAACAGAATAAAATAATTGAACTCTTGAAGTTTGAGACATAAATACATATTTTCTCCCTAAAAATGATGGTCACAAAACTTGTCTTTAAGATAAAAATCAGTATGCACCACCCTCAAACACTGAGGAGCGTAAGACATATGTGTACAGGCTATTTCACAACCACGGGGTTTGTGCATGAGATTTCTTTGACTGACAGGACTGCCTTGACACAGTGCATATTATCCCCCCTTACAGATAAGAAGGCAGAAGACCGGGATGGTGCAGTGACCCTCTCTAGGCTCGCAGCTGAGAAACACTGCTCTCCTGCTCCATCCTGCGCCTGGCGAGACGGGCTCCAGGGAGAGAGGCAGAAACAAGGCAGCCCGCCTGGATTCTTCTCAGGCTTGAGTCCACAGAACCAACCCCACACTGATGCCCTCTCACCTGGCGATTCTGTGAGGTGCTCCTGTTTCTCCTCTCTGTCCTGAAACTGGATTAAATGTGACCACAAAGCCGACTTCCCCTGAAAGAATGGAGGTAAACAGTTCATCCTGATGAAATAAGTGCCAAAACAGTGTCTTCAAGACCACCCCCGGGCGCATCCATTTCCAGCTGTGACGTGTGCATGCATAGCCGTGTGCCCGGTGCGGGGCGGCTGCTTTGTTCTGGACTTGGGAGCGTCCCTTGCGCAGCAGGACACTGATGCTGTCCTTCAGTGCACTGTCAGAGCAGTGCACACAGGCGCGAGAAGCCTCTGAGACAGAGCCTACCAGGATGGCCCTGGCTTTCCCAGCATCCTAGGCCGTACGGAATGACCAGGAAGCCACAGCAGTAACTACTAGGTGCTTGTTTTCAGCGAGGGTTGCTGTCTGCCCACTCAGAGGCCAGCCCAAGCCGGGGTGGTGGAGCACGCCTGTGACCCTTGCACTCTGGAGGCTGACAGGAGGATTTTGGGTTCAAGACCAGCCTTGTCTACAGTGAGACCTGCTCTCTCGGTTGGGAGGATAGAGGCCAGTTTGCTTTAAAGTTGCCAAGGAGAGTTCCTGGCTAGTACCATGATTTATTTTTCTGTTGGAAATGCAGATATAAAAATTTACAATTGCTGGGCGTGGTGGCGCACGCCTGTAATCCCAGTACTCGGGAGGCTGAGACAGGAGGATTGTTGTGAGTTCGAGACCAGCCTGGGCTACAAAGTGAGCCCAAGGCCAGCCTGAACTGCATAGTGAGACCCTGTCTCAAAAAGACAAGGGCTGGGGATTTAGCTCAGTGGCCTAAGACCTGTCTGGCAAAGTGCGAGGTTGTGGGTTCGATCCCTGGTGCCACAAAAACAAAACAAAAACCTTACAATTCTGGATTATACTGGTATTTTCTTAATTCATAAACCATGAAATAAATATATGTGTGTACGTGTATGAATGTGTGTGTGTTTCTGGGGACTGAACCCAGTGCCTTTGCATATTCAGGTGTTTTTTTTTTTTTTGAGACAAGGTTGTACTAAGTCATTAAATTGCCCAGGCTGAGCTTCAACTTGAGATCCTCCTGCTTTAGCCTCCTACAGGGACGGGATGACAGTGGATACCATCATGACTGGCTCTTTTTTTGGTTTTTGAGACAGGACAGGGTCTACTTATGCAGCCCAGGCCGGCCCGAAACTCACAGCTATCCTCCTGAGTGGTGGGATTATGCCTGTGCGACACCCTTCCCAGATTTTTCATTTTTAAACAGCAAGTTCTTGGATTTCGGCTAACTGGCCCTGTAATCAAATTATTCTGATTTGAGAGCTTCACCCGTTTGAATTTAAAATGCAAAACTGTAATTACAGCTGAGTATAACTTCATACTGGGGGAAAATCGTAGCAGTTTTCTTAAAGGAAAGACGACTTCGTTTGGTCACTGGCCCTGGGAACTGTCTTGCAGTTCAGTCCTAACGTGGGCGACGAGACACGGGAAAGGGGTGCTGAAGCAGAGGAGGAGAACGGAGCACTGCAGCGCAGCACTTCCAGGGTGACGGGAGTGAGGCCAGGCAGTGGGTCAGGACTGCTGGCAAGCCCTCCCCCAAGTCGGCACAGCTCCCGTGGACAGGCCAGTGCGTCACCCTGCCCAGACGGCTGGCCCCGCACACAGTCACTCCTTGCCAACGGCAGCCAGGACTTTATGTCGATGCCCAAGAACAGTGTTTCTGTGGAGCATCACGGTACTCTAGAACAGTCCTGGCAAACCTACGGCACGTGTGTGCCACAGAGGGCTGTCTGCTACCACTGAAAGCTCTAGAAGGTTTGCCATTGCAGCTAGACAGTATTTCCCCTACCTTCATGAAGGCTTGATTTTGAGTCCACAGAAGCTGGGATGTGGTAAATTGGGCTATGGCTCCGTAGAGTAAGGATTTGAACACATTCACTGACCAGGCACAGTGCACTTGCCCAATAACAAGATAATGAAAAAAAATCATTCATTCTCTAGAAATGTTTCTTGCAGCCATATTAAAATCAACTTAAAAGAAAAGAACCACATTAAAGGCAGGGTATGGTGGCAGATGCCTATCATCCCAGCATTTGGGAGGCTGAGGCAGGAGCACTGCCCCGAGTTCAAGGCCACTCTGGGCTAAACAGTGAGTTCAAGACCAGCCTGAGCTACACACTGAGACCCTGTCTCAAAAAACTGAGACCAATCAACCAAAGAAAAAGCCACATGAAAAAATGTACCCAAGGTCTTGTGCACTAAGGGCAAGTACTGCACCCGAGCCACACCCCAACCTGAGGGACCCTCTGGGCAGCGCACTCTGTGTGTTCTGAGGGGCGCCATTTGCCTTGCCAAGAAGCCCAACACGAGCCTGGCAAAAGGGAGGAGAGGGGAGGGGAAGCCCCAGGGGCACAGCATGATCTGTAAGTATCTGTCCACATGTTGTCCAACACGGCAGTGCCCCAGAACAAACTGGAGCGAGCCCAGAGGAAGAGAACCACGGCAGAGACCAGTCCAGAAGGGAGATTGGGGAGAGGCAACAGTGGACAGATGAACTCTTCCACTACATAAAAAAGGTGAAGAGCGGTCGACTTTTTTTGAGGCAGTCTCACTATGCAGCCCATGCTGGCTGCGAACTCACAACAATCCTCCTGCCTCAGCCTCCTGAGTGCTGGGATCACAGGCATGCGTCCCCACATGTGGCTGAATGTGCTGTTTTACCCTTTCCTATTTGCCAAAACATTCCCAGATCACCTCCTGAACACGGGCTGCTTTTTTTCTGGAATTAAAATGTTTTTGGCACAGTTCTTGTCATCTTGTGACAAAGCAACATATCCTTTCTTATATGTTTTTCCTTGACACTTTTTTTGGTGGTAAACCCAGGGCCTTCACATTGAGCTACATCCCCAGCTCATTTTATTTTAATTATTGTATTGTATTTGGAGACAGAGTCTTGCTAAGTTGCTCAAGTTGGGCTTCAACTAGTACCCTCCTGCCTTAGCCTACCACAGAGCTGGGATCACAGGTGTGCACCACCGTGCCCCACACAGTAACCAGAGCTCCTCGAGGTGAGCTCCCCAGCCTTCCTGTGCGCGTTACCTGCTTGACCTGCAAGCCATGGCTCCATATCCTCTCCAGCAGGTCACAGAGGCTGGCGATCAGGGTGTTCTCCTCCAGGCCAGTGATGTTTGCCTCCCCATGGCCCAGCTCCACGGCCTCGTGGCCCATCTTCTCCACCAGCATGCGTTTGGTCTGAAACACCAGGGCACAGTTACCAGGAGGGAAACCGCAGGGCCAGGAGTCCATCAGTGGTTAGGGGCCTGGTTTCCCTTACTATACTTTTTTTTTTTTGGTACCGGGGATCGAACTCATGAGCTCTCGCTTGCCAAGCAGGTGCTTGTGCCGCTGAGCTAAACCCCTGGCCCTACTTCTAACCACGGCTCTTGGACCACCTCTGGCAGCATCTTCATGGTGTGGTTAACTGATTGCAGTAACAGCTCTACTGCAGTTTTGTGTCAGAGAAATGTACGGTTGCTAAGAGAAAGAGTATTGCAAAGCGCTGCCATGATGAAAAATGCTTACATGCAAGAACTTTCAGGTCATCATCACCCTCCCTATCGCTGGACAAGTGTGGCAGGCACAGAAACACTGCCTGCACTGCACGTGACTCGCCTCCACCCTGGGCACTGTGAACTCCTAAGGCTCCTGGCGCGCGTCTGACTGCGCTGAGCGGGTCTGACTGCTGAAAGCGCCTGGTTTGTGATGGAATCAGGGCTCGCTTTCCCTTCCCCTTTTTGTTCTTGTCTCCTTCTCTACACGAATGTGCACCAGAACATAAAAAGGAAATGGAAATGAGCTTTAGGTAAGTTCATCTGCATTAACCTTGCTGCTCTTTAAAATGTAAACTGGGGGCAACCCACTTGGGACCCCTTCTGTCTCTCTCAGACAGAAGCTTTCTCTCTCAATAAATATATTCTGCTCATAAAAAAAAAAATGTAAACTGGGACAGGATCAGCTTTCTGAGGTGTGGCCTTGTCTGACTCTTCACCATCTGCTGATCCTGAGGACGCTTTTACACAAAGTACACAGAGAAGGCACGAACGATGGCTGGCAGTGAAATAAAGGAGATGACCGGCTAGGATGACACACAGTCGTGTCTGCACTGCTGCCTCCTGCGAGTCAGGTATCCGGAAGGTGGCTGGGTGGTGCATGCTAACCCAGGCTGTGGCTGGCAGGCCCTTCCCAGAGGCCCACAGACACACCAGAGGTGTAGACAGCCCCTCCCACTCCTGGGGCGGTCCCCAGTGGCCTGGCGTCCCTTTGTGTTGCAGAGGAGGACAGCAGTAGCTAAAAAGGTGAGTCAGACTGCATGCGGCTCCTGAGTCCTGGATGGGGAGGCCCACCGAGGCCCACGGAGACGCGTGGAGGGCACCCGAGGTCTGCGCTGCAGCTCAAGGCCTCTCTGTGGGTAGTGACGCATGGGCAAACAGGCGGCAGTGCCCGGCATCGGCGGTATGTACCTTCATCCTGCACTCCTTCAACAAGCCTTCCACGAATTTCGAGTTGGTCTGGGCAATCACTGCAGGAGAGAGGTCTGACAGCTTGGGTTGCCTCAGGTTTTTTCCCAAACTTCGAGCCTCTTGCATGTATTTCTAAAAATTAAAAGTAGTTTTAGTGCATGAACATTAGATATTCCTCGGTCCTACTTAGTCTTACACAAACAAATGCAGGAACAGACAAGTTGCACAAAGGCGGTAAGCAGGCGTGAGCGGCAGGAATTGGCGTTAGTGAACCTCCCCAGCCCGTGATCTGTGAAATCACCAGGTGAGACTCATTCGAGAAGAGATGAGTCTAGCTTTGCTCCGGCCTGACTCTGTGACTGGTCAGGATCACGTTTATGACAAAAACCCTTAGGCTCAGGTGCGGATTATGACCCCAGGTTCTGCCAAAGGCTGCGGTTCTTAGCCTGCTCTCCCCACACAGCAGCCTCACACCCCAGCCCCGGGGTGAGCTGCAGACGAACTCTCCACTCCAACCAAGTCATGGCGGTGCAGTCAGGAGCTCCAGGATTGTGCTGCCACTCATGTCGGGTACCAAGGAATATCCGCTAGCAGGGTTACGTATCTCAGTTTAATCTGTTCGGTGGACACTAATATGCATGAGCAGCCCACCAACGAGCTCTGATATCACACTGAGGAGCGTACGCACTCAGGAGGCAGGCGCCCACTTCCGCTGTGCTGCAAGGCTCTCCGTGGCCTTGCTCTGGCTAGGAGAAAGCAGTGTCTGGTGACACTGAGACGCCACACTGGTGAGTGTAGAATGAATGCATGCTCTCTCTGCTCTGTGCTGCCTGAAAAGCCCTATCTAGATGCTCTATGTGTGCATCAGGGCTACTGGGCAGAACCTCCAAGAGGTCCACATGTCTCAGGGACCTATTAAAGAACAAACACTCTGAATTCGCAAGCGGCATCTGACACCGTCCTCAGGCACACATGGGAAACCTACCTTTGTATCTTATGTGGAGAGACTGGTACTGTAAGAATCCTCCGCATTCTTCAGACATAAGAGTTTGTAGGGCTAACCTATTTTCCCTCTGAAAGAAAACTAATCTGCTAACCATGAAAATAAAAACTCCACTGGAAGGGATTTAACTGAGCTATCTACCTGCTACCTTCCAACTCTCACGATGAAAGGCAAGATCAGCAAAATAATGTCTTTTCCTGTCCACTGATTTTCAGGAAAACTGAAAAATTGAATTTTGTAAGCATTAGTTCCTGCAGCACTTATGTGTACTTTTCTGTTTCAAATATTTTAAGGAGGGCTTAAGAAAATGGAAAATTGATAACCAGGGAACTACTCTCAATGGAGAAGTTAAGTGTTAACAGTGCAAACAGAAACATTCTGAATGAAAGTTAGTTTTTCGAATAAGAAAGTAGGAAATAAAATCCGACAAATCAACCCGCAATATCGGGTAAAAGCCCTGCATAAGAATTATACCTGTTTCCAACTGTTGTTTGGGATATGTGTTGAAAATTGAGAGACAAAAGATTGGTAGAAACACATGCTGAATGTTTATAAAAGTTCCCTTTCACTCCTACCTTCAACACCTTGATCCTTGGCACTCTTGCAAACAATGAGAGAACCACTTCAAGACTCAGTTCTCAAGAAGAGCTAAGGAGCAAACTGGCTTCGGAGAAATGCAATGGCTGGAAGAAAGGATGAGACTATGGTTGGGCAAGAGGCTAGGAGGAGCAGCAGCATTTCTTTTCTGGAATATATGAATAAATTTTGGAAAGCCAATAATTTGATTAAAACCTAAGCGGCTCTTTAAAGTATGTGTGATGATTTCTACGCGTGGACAACTGCCGGGAGGGCCTGCTCTCGGCCACATTCACTGAGCACCCACACAAACGCGTGGGTCCAGTCATCAGCCCACAGTGGCCCTTCTGAGTCTGCTGCACAGAGCCGGCAGCACCGCAGGGACGCTCCCGGGAAAGATGTGGCCTGAGGCCGAGAAGCGGGGCCCCTCTGTGTACACAAAATGGGCAACTAGATAAAAGATGTATTTTGAAATAAAAAATGGAGAAAATGAACCTTTCACGAAGAACGTTTTCATTATAAAGCCCATTTCTCTACAGACAGAAGTAACTCCATTATTTCCGAGATTTCTTTATTTCTGTCAAAGACAAGAACAAACCAGTAGGACACGTCTACGAAAACGTATCCGACCATTCAAGAAACACTAAATGTTGTTTAAAACAGGCATTGTCTTCCTTCTCTAATAAATGGCCTTTCTTCTGAACTGATGCTAAACTTATGAAGAGAAGACCATTGTAGGTTGAAGCTAACAGTGTAAGAAAAGGAGAAAAGATCTGAGGTCCTTGTGCCCCCAGGTGCAGAGTGGTGAGCGCAGAGTGGTGAGCGCAGCGTGGTGCAGGGTCGGCAGGAAGTGACTCCTGGCTCAGACACCATGGGTCATGGGTCTCTGGCCCATTCTGCCTCTGTGCTCTCCTGGACTTCAGGCGAATCATGTTAGGCTGACAAGATGACCTTAAAGGCTCCTCTTAGCCTAACATTCTACACTGATGACTAGATTTTCCATCATCAGATGTAGACCAGGAAGATAAGTGCTATGCAAATAAACCTCAGCAAAAAGAAGCTGAAATGTAATCACTTCTGTCTTTCTGCAGAATGCTTAACTAAGAGGGAATTTGTAGCACAGAGGTGCAGCTCAGCAGTGAATGCTTCCCTAGCATGTACGAGGCTCTGGGTTAAATGCCCAGCCCCACACACAGAGGTAATCTGCACATACAACAGGTCTCTTCCCTTTAGAAGAAAACCAATTTGCTACCCAGTTCCCAAAAAGCAAAAACAAGACCCCAAGCAGACACCCCACCAGGCAGGAGGGCACAGTGCCTGTGTCCCACAGCACATTGTACATCTGACGCAGGAGGCGGGGCCAGGGTTCGAGGTGATGGGGCACCTACAGCTACGTGCACACACGTGTCCCAGCCACCAACACTCGTGCACATGGGAAATGCTTCTGGGCAGAGGACATACCAGGCAGCACTCAGAGAAGGCCTTTTTAGGAAGCCGTGTGGGAGGAGGCGGGCCCTGCTCCCACTCCCAGAATGCCATGGAGTTCTGACAGACAAGTTCCCCGGAAGGCTAAGATGATGGAGAAGGGGCAATGACAAGAAGTAAAAAAAGAAAAGGACAGGGACAGAGAGATAAGCAAAACAAGCATGCAAAGGACAAGAGCGCGGCATAAGGGAGCGGGGAGAAAACAGTATAGCAGCCAAAGAAGAGCACGGAACAAGAGATGTTTCCATTCTTAAGAAAATGCTTAAACTCACACGTGAATGTTAACAAAGGTCAACAGATGTTCTCAATGATGTCTTCTGCTTTATTTTTACACATTTGAGCTCAAAAAATAATTAACAGGAGTTTGTCTTTTCTTTTTTTAAGACGAGATCTCACTATGTAGCTGAGGCTGGCCTCACACACTCTTGATGATCCTCCTGCCTCAGCCTCCCAAGTTCTAAGATGAGAGGTATGCACCACCATGACCAGCAACAGACATTCTGACTGCATTTTCTTTTGACCACAGAAGATAATAAAAACTTACTTGTAATTATTGAAATGACTAACTGTGGCCTTATTTTTAAAGAGTAAAAATAAAACGCAAAGATTTCAATTTAGAAGGGCCGGGGATCTAGCTCAGCGGTCTAAGCACCTGCCTGGCAAGCGCAAGGTCGTGAGTTCAATCCCCGGTGCCGCAAAAAAAAAAAAAAGATTTCAATTTAGAAATAGTTTTTATTATTATGATTATTTTTTGGTAATGGGGATCAAACTCACGACCTCGTGCTTGCCAGGCAGGCACTTATGCCACTGAGCTAAATCCCTGGCCCCCAGAAACAGTTTTAAAACACTTTTTATTTTTGGGTTTTGTTTTGTTTTGTTTTGAGACAGGCTCTCACTACATAGTACTGGCTGGCCTTGAACTCATGGGGATCCTCCTGCCTCATCTTCCTGAGTGCTGGTATTATAGGCATGCACCATCACACCTTAAAACACTTTTTAAAAATGGAGTCAGCAAGCCAAGGCAGAGGTAAATACACTACTTACTAAGTCTGAATTACAGCTGAAACCTTGAAATGTCTGTTTCTCCTTCTAGGAGACCTATAGCATCAACCTAAATTTTACCCTCAGTGTAACTTGATACAGCACACAGAAGACTTGTTTCAGAGCCCTACTTCATACGCACTGAAATGATAAACACAGAAGCAGAGTGTTATCTGGTATAGATCAGCACAAAGGGTGAACATTTTAAAACGTCACAGAATGAGTTCGTTTGCACAGCAAGCCGGCCCAGCTACCTGCCGGCACACCCACCTCCCGCAGATCGCCGTCCAGGCCGACGTGCTCTGAATGCTGCCGCAGGCGCTCCTTCCTTCGCTGCGCAGTGGCGCTCCGGCTCACCCAGCGACTGAGGAGAAAAGCACACGAGAGGGGCCAAGTCAAGACGTGGTCACGATCTTTATGATAGCAAGGATGGCTGCTCAATCATCTACAAAAACTGTTTGCAGCAGCTTTGTAAGGCTACGATTAGTATACCATATAATCCACCTACTTAAAGCACACGATCCTATGGTTTCTAATGCATCTGCAAGTATGCCAGCCATCGCCACCATCAACACCTTTTCAACTAGGGCCAGCAAAGGCTCAGTACAGGCTGCAGATGGAGCTCCAGCTCCACGGTGGGGCACCTGCCTGGCACTGCCAACACCCTGCGGGAATCCCAGCACAGCAAAAGATCCCCAACAAGCAGCACAGTTCCATGCACATTAAATACACACACAGTAACACCTTGGACCTTGGCTGTAGCAGGCATGAAACATGCCTTGATGTGCTCGAGGTGAGTATTTGGGGCTTGGAGGACTGGCACTGCTGGGGTTCCAACCCAGGGCCTCGGCCATGCCCGCCCTCTATCACTGGGCTCCAACCTCTGCCTGAGGTAAAGCTTTCTAAACTCAAGATTCAAAGCACCAAGTCCTTTCTGTAGTTGCAGGTTGGGACTTGATGGCTCCTGGGATTTCTCTCAGCTAAAAACTGTACGGCATGTTGCTGTGAAAAGGTAGCTTGTATTCGTCAATTATTCTGGAAAAATACTTATTTTATAAGCTCCATACTCAAATATGTAGGAAACATGAGTTTAAAATAGCATCTCCCCTCTCTCCCTCACTCTGCACAAGTCTCACAGAAGGCCTGAGCCTCACTGCCTGGGCCTCACCTTGCCGCACGTCCCCTGACGGGCCTCGTGCTGGCCTAGCGAGCTCACTCTGACTGAAGGGCTCACTGAAGAAGCCTCCTCTGACACGGAACTGTAGATATCCAGGGTCCTTTCAGCTGTGACACTCTGATTCTGTCACCTTTGGTTTTAGTTAATAATGATTTGATGAGTAATGGACCCTGGATCCAACTATCTACCCTGTAAGTCCTTCTCTGACTCAGGGCCGCCAGCGAGCCAGGAGCACAGGTCAGTACAGGACCGTGGCCCAGCGTGGCTGAGGCCCTGTCGGGGCAAGGAATCCTCTGTGGCCAGCCCGCTCCCCATCGGTACCAGACCCCTGTGGAAACGCCTCACCGCCCAGCTGTGCCACCCTTAATAACCCTTTCATCTTAGCACTTCCATCCAGAGCAGGATTTAGAACCTGGTTTGGTTTTCTTTCCTGCTACAGAAAATACAAAGACCACACAGACAACAGCTTCCTCACAGAATTCTAGAGCCCCCTAAATCGAATCACCTCACTTTTGCACTAGCCACATTGTGGATCTAACAAGCAGGTGATGACACAGAGCCCTGAGCCCCTCTCCCGTGTGCGGACTCCCATCTCCGGCTGCTTTACCTTTTCCACGCCTGATTCCCACTTGCAATGCCTCGTGCTCTCTCTCTGTTCTGTGCGGAGCCTGAAACTTGGGGAGATGAGTGGAATACTCACATCAGCACCCATACCCTGGGACAGCCTCCCCTTCCTCCTGAACCTGCCCCACAGAGCCCTGCCCTGGATGGGTGCTGCCATCTTCCTGACTCCCTACCACATGGTAACTCTCGACTCTGCCATGCTTGCCTGTGAAGCACCCCAGCACCCTTCATCAACTCACCCCAACCCTCTCCAAGACTGCTGTTAACGCTCCCCTCTACGCTCAGTGCCCGCACTTAACTGATGAATGTAACACAAAATTTCTCACAATTTACATTTAGAATGACTGAATGGCATAAGCAGAGGATGGACTTATGTACTAAAGGGGGAGAGCAGAAGCATGTTAACAAAAAACGTACAAAAACCTAGGTAT
>RJWT010042317.1:0-12161 GCA_004365215.1 Cuniculus paca
ATAAGTGACTCCATCACTGTAACTTCGTGGTTGGGGAGGAGGAGGGTTGGTATACGTCTTACTTATTTAATCGGATTTTAGCCCACCTCTTGCAGTAAGGTCAAACATTGTACTGATCTCAAAAAGGGAAGACACAACAACAGCAAAAAAGCTCATCTAGCACAGACTTTAAAAAGAATGAGTCAAATTAACAGAATCATTCTCGTAAGCTTTTTATTTGTGCACTTAGCTGTCAAGTATGAAATTATGCAATACCATAGGGGCCACTGTAACATCTTTCACAGAGAATTGCTTTCCACGTGAACTCTCGTGACTGCGTGGTAACAACATCCTTCAAGTAAAACTTGCATCCTGAATCCAATAAATCTTTATCAGTAATGACAATGGGGGGGTATTATATTCGTTGACTGTATTTAGTTTTTAAAATGGTCTTCCCAAGCACTAAATTTTTTCAGAGGGGAGGTTGCTATATAGAATATCTTTACAAGGCTTTTTATAACATTTTATGCTGAAAAGCATAAGAATACATATTTCTTTGGTAGCAATAATTTTAGAACTTGCCTTTGGGCAAGGGAGACCATTTCTTACTGTATACTAAGGTGAAAAGAGCCAAATTCTTAAAGCAATATTTAAGAAAAAAGGAATTTATAGCTAATTCTTATACACAGCATTTTTAAAAAACCAGTTACAATGGGAAATTGAAAATGACAGTTAAGAAATGTGTTGGGGTTTATGTAACTAATTTGTAATTAGTATTTTGACATTGTTTTGCTCAGATGCACATTTTCTAGGAAAAGGAAAGATGCATCACTGGCAAGTGAGAGCTGTTAGGAAGGAGGAGCCGGTGTCTCACGGTCGTGAGCACACACACGTAGCCTCCTGCAGTCTGAGCTGGAGTACGCAGTGCTGCCCTCCTGCTGCTGTGCACTGAGGGAGAACTAAGTCTGATACTCTGAGCTGAGAAATCTCATGGAGAGGGAACAGAAGTACTGTAAAATACCTGACTTATCATGAAGATCAGAATGGCCTCATTTATGTTCTTGGGATTTGTCCCCCTTTTACTTCCTGTACAGAAACTGCATTTAATTCTGAGAAGTAGTATTATTTATTGTTTAACATTTTGCTGCTGCTAAAATGTGCATATATTCAGGCATTAGCTTTTCCAAAAGGTATTACTTTATTTTTGCTGAAAAAGATTAAACATTGGATCATGGGGAAAAATCAAGTTTCTAGGATGTCATAGGTACAATATTTAGCCCTACTGAAATTGATTTTAGAAGACAGCCCAAAGTAATCTTAAAGTAGCATGAGAATGCAGTTAATCTGCCTAACAGAAAGAGAATAATGAAAAAGGAAAACATCTCCATGCATTCCTAGCAAATGCTACTTTAACGCCTACTTTAATGTCTACTTTAGGAGTTATTTTGTTCAGGTATCTTTTTTTAGGAAAGGAAAATGTTATATGCTTTTGGCAATTGCTACAATAAACTGTAATGGTCTGTAAATAAATCCATATTGACTTATGCAGTTTATGTAAATACGTGTTCTGGGAGAGTGGGTGGCTCAGTGTCAGCGATCAGTAGTCCTTGCCCTGCCAGGTGCAAGAGCCATCCTCAGCTCACCGTTTGCCTCCCGTGGGTTGGCGGCCCCTGGCTGCTGTGGAAGGGGGTTCCACTTTCACATACAGATGCTCCCCTAACCAAATCACCACTCTCCTAATGCCAACACTTGCACCGTGCTTCAAAAACTTACCACCTTTCTGTCTGTCATGCGGATGTCCCCAAGCCCTGTCGCAGGACGAGCCAGGTCAGTGTTGGGGAACCTGCCTGGCCAGCTCCTGTTTTGTAGATAAAAGAAGGGCATCCGAGGGTGGCATTTTCGTTCGATTTCATCTCATTTACACCACAACGTTGTGTTATTCGTTTGATATATGTAATTGTATGTAAACACAGAGAGGATTATGTAATTGCGTAAATACATAATTACAGAGTTGTGAAAATGGTATTTTTTACTTGATAATGCGTGTTAGATTCTGTGCCTATGTGAACCAACAGAATGTTAAAAACACACTCTCCTTGCTCATACAGCTGTGCATGTGTGTCAAGGGGCCGTGGGTGGTGGGCGGTGGCGGGGAGGAACGGACGCGTCCGGATGTCTTTTCTGTAAGCACTCGAGGACGAAGCGAGCAATCTTCTGGGATGAAGATTTATGAACTGGCGGCGGCAAGTGAAAGGCCGTGTGTGTGCACGTTTCCACGGATGGCCGCGTGGACAAAGGCGCACTGTTCGGGGTCAGATTCTGTTTGCTGTATCACTTGACCTTGAAATGTGCCAAGTTTAGATCCGCTGTGCTTGGTCACTTGTGCGGAAGAGCAATAACATGGCGGGGGTGGGGGCATTCCAGATGGATTCAAAAGACGTCTTAACCCCACTCGAGTGTGTGTGTACACGTGGTCTGCACACTGATAGCATACCCACGCATGCTGGAGATGGTTCACAGTTTTAAATTGATATTTTCTTCTTAAAAGTGGAGCGAGGAGGATTTATGACAATAAATTGTCTCCATTTTCTTCAACACACACCCCAACCTGCAGGGATTCTGGTTTGTAGAATAGATTGCTACCGGAAGTGTGGTTGAAAAATGGGTGAACTGTGACCTATAAGAGTGAATTTTTAATTTTATGTTTTTAGTTTGCATTTTTTTTTTTTGGTATTGGAAATCAAATTCAGGACTTTGTCCTTGCCAGACACTGTGCCACTGAGCTACATCCCCGGCCCCTTTATGTTTTTATTTGTAGTGGGCCTCTGTAGTTGCCCATCGGTCGTTTTAGGAAAGATTTTGATAGTCTTTTCTTCAACAGAAAGGAGTGTGCTGAAATGATAAAGTAGACTCCTCTGTACTTTCTTTGGGGGAGAAAGTGAAAATGCATGTTCTTTACTGTGTTTTCTTCTCCTTGCTGTGGGAGAATCAAATTGCTTGACAGACATCTGGCTCTTGGGTCAGAGGTTTCCGAGGCCTCTTTGCTATTTTGGCCAATGTAAAAGAAACAATTCTCACAATTCTCATTGTTTTCCAACACTATTGCACCTTATATCCTGGAAAACATTTAAACTTTAATTTTAATTAAAAAAAATGAAGTTACTGGGTATCTGAAAAACCCTTGGGAAATTATACTTGAAACTGTGTCATCTCCCCCTGCCCCATCCTTTCTCAAAATCTTTTACATGATTTTTGTGGTTTTGGTTATGATTCCCATTGATAAGTGTGGATTTGGCCAGAAAAATTTGAAACCAGAAGCTAAGGAGTTAAATGAAGGAATTGTATAATGAAAACATCCAGAGTGGACCAACTGGTCTGGGGAAGAGCAAGTCCAACTTGGAGAGCTTACTCTTAAAACCATACATGCAGGCTTTTTTCTAGCCATTTTGTGAGATGTTGCAAAAGATTCTGTTAACTCCACCTGGCTGTAAGCTCTGGCTTTCTAGTGTCTGCATATAGCTCTGTGAGATTTCTTTTTCTTACTACTAATAGGAGGACTTTTCATAATCTGGGAGAATAGTGTGTAACTGCTGTTCAGGTAGAAGCAATACTCCAAGTGTCCCTTTATCCTGCAGTTGCCTAAATGGTTTTCCCGCCAATCTCACCCTTCATATTTTTCTTTTCCTCACCTCTCCTTTCACTCCATTATGTGGAGTTGGCATTTGTGGTGATGGAAAGGACAGGTACAGTCACTGGACACCCGCTGATGTAAACAAATACATGACATGGGATGCGCCATTGTGATGAAGACGGGGATAAGGAAGGTGCCCTGCTGTAGAAAGTGGTTGCACACCATCCAGATGTAGGCTGGGAAAAAAATGCAAAAGATGAGCAACAGTTACCGAAAAGGGAGCTATCAGTTCTGATGTTCTAAATGTGTCCTGCAAGATCTTTTCCCTTTGAGAATTTGGGCTCATCTTAGTTTTATATTGATATTTGCTATATAACTGTGGTTATGCCAGAAGACATAAAATAAGTGCTTGTGGAATTGGCCAGCCATGGTCTTGTGTGATTTCTATGATTCACGGAGGGCTGTTGGTTCACAAATATGTTTGGAACCACAGTCTGAGCCAGACCAGCTCTGTGGCCCTGGACTTACCTGGGCCCTCATTCAGAATGCTCATTTCTGGGCAGCAGCCAGAAGAAGGTGACCCTACTAGCATTAGTTGATGTTACTCATTCTGATTTTCCCCTCACATTTGCCTCATTGCACAGATAGAATGTCTCCCCAAATAATAAGGAAAGCAGGAAAACAAGAGATGTGAAAATATAGCATAATCTTTAAAATATACAGTTTGTTCTTTAAATAAATATGTATTGAGCAACTGCTGTGTGACAGGAAATAGTACTGAGGATATAGTAGCACACACTTATACACCTACACAGAGAGAGAGAGAGACAGACAAATTCTGACCTCGTTACTTAAACAGCAAGCTGAATTCTATCTTAATGATTGTAGACTCATGGTACCCATTTAAGACATAGTTAGAGGGGCTACTGAGATGATAAGGCAGTTAGGAGAAGTGTTGATTTTTCCACGAACTTCACTGTCCTTCAACTATGTATTTAATTTACCGTAACATAGAATTCAGGAGCAGCCCCACTCAATTCCTGTTATTTTAAGTAGAACAACATTTTTCCATGGTACTAGGGAATGAACTCAGGGCATTCGTACTGAACTGTGCCAAGCCCTTTATTTTTTATTTTGTGTTGATAAGTTGCTAAGTTTCCCATTAGGGCTTGAAATTACGGCCGTCCGCCTCAGCCGCTCTGGGATTGTGAGAATGTGCCCCCAAGATCATCATGGATGGCATTTTTAATGGGTGTCTTCACATTTGGTGACAGAGATTGTTGTAGTAGCTGGGCTTCTTTCTGGCAGTGTCTTGGTTACTTTTCTTCGTTGCTGAGCCAAACACCTGACATCCAAAATTAGGGAAGAAAAGGTTTATTTAGTTTACAGTTTTTGGTGGTTTCAGTCCATAATCAGCTGGCTCCAGGACAGGGTGGGCTGGCACTGGGGCAACACTTCAAGGCAGCAGCCAGAGCAAAAGAGGGCAAACTCAAGTCCCTTCTCCATCCCTTATAGGGTACATAGGCCACCGTCCCCCTTCAGGGTGGGTGTAACACTTACAAAATGTCCTTGCCCTCCTTTATACATTATGCGGGTATTTACAAAGTAAGAACCCTAGCTCCCTGCTGAGTCTCTCAGTTAAACTTCTAAACTTCTCAAATTGACAGTGTATCAACCATAACGGGCAGTTAGTGAGTCCCTTTACAAATCAACACAATGCAGGCCACCCTGTCTTCACCCTCCCCTGGTGGGGGAAACACAAGGGAAAAGACAAGGGAATTTCAAACAAGCATCAAGTGTAGATTTGTGATGTCCTTTGAGGGCATGAGACTCTTTGAAGTCATCACTCATTAGACAAAAAACTGATGAGGTGTGGTCCATATCTCATCTTATCGCAATACAAGTGTGTGTATGACCATAGTTTTAACACTGGAGAAATGAAATGGTGCATCTTGGTTAGACAGATAAAAACCTTCATTTTGTTTGTCTTCACCAGAATTATAACTCTATAGTTAATTAGCTTAAACTTCCTTGTGGCTTATGAGTTTCTTTTCTAGGTAGAGGGGTACTATGAATTCTGGCCCTCTTGGATCTCCCCATCCATATCCCACATTTAAAGAGTAGACACAGTTAGAGACCTGTTACAGAATAAGTAGAATTGACAGAGTGTGATAGACGGACTTTACAGTTTCCCCAGAAGAGTTTTATGCTTCTAAATTTGGCTTAGGAAATGAGAGCTAATTGAATGAGGAGCTTTCAAAAAAAGGCATATTGGCAAGAAAAGAAACTCTCCCATCTTCCATGACTGACCCTGGTGGGTAAAGACCACAAGCTAAATATTTCTGCCATGCTGCCATAAACCCAGCATCTGAAGTGCTACCTAGAAATAGGTGAAAGTTACAAATGACTCTTTGGTAAGTGGACCCAAAATTAGAAGCCAGGCCATTTCTTCTGATGATTTACTTCAAGGAAGCAACTTAAATTTTGTAGCAACTCTTATATACCTGAATAAATGCTTCCTGCTGATTCTTGGAATATTTCTTATACAAGCAGGCTGAATTCAATACTCATTTCAGAGCCTTCAATTCTCATTTCAGAGCCTTTCTTTTGTTCCAGATCTACATTGCTTATCCCAATAAAATACAGATTTTTGAGTGGATGAGTTATATTTACTATACTTCCTATAAAATACATGAATTAACCATCCTGAAAGTATAGTAAATATACTGTGATATACTGTGCTCCATATCCCTAAGGCCCAAATCTATTCTGTGTTCCACATGGTTGTAAATGGGCTTCCAATGCATCAGCACCTTGAAATGATCAAATTATATCTCATATTAATTGTTTTGTGTTCTAATAGGCTAGCTTCAATAGACATTGGGGTTATATAATTTTTTTTTTCAAACATTGGAAGTTTAGCTTGCAGGAAAATTAAAAATATAATGCAAATAGCAAATATTATTCTTGTATCTTGGATAGTAAAAGTTATTCTTCTTTTGCAGTCAAACAAATTTTTGAAAATTGGCAAACAATCAAATTTTATTTTTAGGTAAACCCATGATATTCCAACATGTCTGTTGTATGGCTTAGAAACTCACCAAAATTCAAGGAAGAGAAATTTTTATTAAAAATTATTAGTTTATTGAGCAAGAAAATGTTGATATATATACTGTGTTCCAGGAATATGAAAGTAGAAATAATTATTAAAATCTGTTTACATATAAAATTAAATACTTTGACACATTTGACTTATGCCTACTTCTTGGAGAAACATTATGAACTGTCATAAGCTTTTTTTTCTTGTATCCTTTATGGAAAACATCAGTTCTTCATAGGGAAAGGGACTGGTATGTGGTTTCTGAGGAGTACCATCTCTTTAAATGATGAACTCATGTCATTTGGAAACCTTCTTTTTGGTTACCATTCAACCATGTGCCTAAAATTGTTCCCAAAGGAATTCTTTCTGGGTTTGACTTTGAATTAAAAAGTGTCTTTGTAAAACAAACCATATATAAAGCCAATATGAAGTAATTTACCTTTTTGGCATGCTTTGTAATGATTAATTCTGTATTTTTAGTTCAGAACAGCAGTTAAGTTTCAAAATTCCTGTGTGACTGTTTTTATCTCTGAAACATGTGACAGCTTGTCATGAAGCTATCTTATTTGAGAGCCACACCCAGTGGTTCTGAGCACACTCAACCAACTATATTAAGGAGCATGTGAGAAATGTATGAACATTTTATAAATACATTTGATTAGTTACTGCTCTCTAGAAAGGGGCTTTGTACTACTTAGTATACAAGTATAATGGAAACTGTGTGAGGATAGGGAAAGGAAAACCATCCAGGAAAGTGCCTGTTCCTACCAGCCAGACTAGAAGACCTCAAAATGTATAGAGCAGTGGGTGGGGTGCACAGAAGGGTCTTGCCTCTGTTGTGGGAAACAGTCATAGACTAAGCATGGTTTCAGTCTCACCTAAGATATTTTAAGCAAAACTAGAAATAATCAAACTACTTTTTCTTGGTACTGGGAATTGAACTCGAGACCTTGCACTTGCCAGGCAGGCTCTGTGCTGCTGAGCTATATCCCCAGCCCTGATCAAACTACTTTTAAGTTACTTAACTTCATTGCAAAACAAAGCTCCTAAATATTTATAGCAATAAAAATATATTTAGTACATAGGAAGTACACACAAATACACAATGTCTGGCATCTACCAGGTGTACAAAGAGGCAGGAAGATACAACTCATAACAAGCAGAAAAAATAAAACCCAAGAACGTGAAGTAGAGCTATAGAGATGTTAAAATGAGTAGAAACAGTATAACGATATCCCACATTTGAAAAAAGTTATGAAAGTCACAAGAAGGATTCAAATTGAGTTCAAATTTTCATGTCAAATTCCAGAGATGAAAACTAAGTGTGAGACAATAATACACTGGAAGAAATTAATTTCAATTTAGATTTTGCAAAAGAAAGCATGAATGCTCTCAAAATTATAGCAATTAAGTCTATCTATAATGAAAGAAAAGGAAATTTAAAAAATCAAACAAAGCATTAGCAAGTTTTGGGTCAACTTCAAGCAGTTTAATAAATATATAGTTGGAGTCTGAAGTTCCCAAAAAGTGGTGGAATTGGGAGAGGCAAAAATACTTGAGTAAATGCTGGCCAAAAACACTTCTAAGTTTGGTAAAACTTCAAATATATAGATCCAAGATGCTCAATGAACCTCAAGGATAAGGAACATAAAAAAATTACGCTGTAGCACAAAATAATCAAATTGCTAACAACCAGTTGTAAGAGACAAATTTTAAAAGCAACCAGTTTAAAAAGCACATATTACATACAAAGGAACAAAGTTAAGGATGACAGCAGACTTCTTCTAGGAACAGTGTAAGGAATAAAGCAGTGGAGGGACCTCTCCAAACTGCTGAAAGAACAAAGCAGTCAAGTTAGAATTATATACTTAGTAGAACTATACAATACAGTGGTACCTCAGTTCACTAATGCTTTTGTTTGTGAACAATTTTGTTTGCAAACAGAAGCATCTGGCAAAATTTTATTTTTGTTTGTCAACTCTGCGTCAGGTGACAAACATGACTATAGTCCTCTTTCCTGCATGGACACAAGTGTGGCCATGTTTTCCAGAATCACAGAATGAATTAAGTTTGTGAACCAAAGTACCACTGTATTTCAAGAGCACAGGTGAAGAGTTTTTCTGACATATAAATGTGCAAATTTCTTGAAAAATATGAACCACCAATACTAAAGCTCACTTAAAAACAAAAACAAAAACAAAAACAACCAAAAACCAGATAACATGAGTAGCCTTATATTTGTTAAAGGAATTGAATTTTTTTTTTTTTTTAGTGCTGAGGATTGGATCCAGGGCCTTATGCTTGGCAGGCAAGTGCTGTACTACTGAGCTATAAGCCCAGTACCAAGAAATTGAATTATTAATTAAAAATCTTTCTAAAAAATTCAAAGCTTAGAAAGTATTGATGGCAATTCCAAAATTTAAGAAAAAAAGATTCAATTTTAAGGCAAACTCAGAATATTGAAGAGAAAGAACTACTTTCTTTATTTACTTATTATGGTTTGTTTTGAGACAGGGTCTTGCTATGTAGTCCAGGTTGGCCCTGAACTCACTGGCCTTGACCTGAATTAGTGGTGTGTATGCCACCACAATCAGTTAGAAGGAACTGCTTTAAAATTTATTTTAGAAATTAAACCAGAGAAAGACACTACAAGAAGAAAAAATTATAGATTGTTATTGCTCACAAACCTAAATGCAAAATTCTAATTTTTTTTTTTTTGGCACCAGGGATTGAACTCATGACCTTGCACTTGCCAGGCAGGTGCTTAGGCCACTAAGCTAAGTCCCTGGCCATTGTCTTTTTGAGACAGGGTCTCACTATGCCATTCAGGTTGGCTTTGAGCTCACTTTGTAGCCCAGGCTGGTCTCGAACTCAAAACAATCCTCCTGTCTCAGCCTCCCGAGTGCTGGGATTATAGGCGTGAGCCACCACGCCTGGCTCAAAATTCTAATCTTAATTGTAGAAAATTGAATCCAAAAAAATTAAAAAGAATGTTATTATTTCCAAGTAGGGTTTGATCACAAGAATGCAAGGTTGACTCATAAAAATTAATCAGTATAATTCACTATTACCAAATACATAAAAACTGTATTATCACCTTAATAAACCTAAAACAAATTTGACAAAATCCAGATCATTCCTGATAAACTCTGAGCAAATTAAGAATAGAGAGAAACTTCCTCAACTTGCTAGCATGTCCATGAGTAACCTGCAGTGAACATCATACTTATGAAGGGCTAAATGCTTTAGTTTAAAACTCAGGAATAATGCAGGAATGCCCACTTTCCACTTCTATCCTCTTGTCCAGTACAATAAGGCAGGAGAAAGTAATAGGACATCTGCATAAGAAGCTAAGAAGAAAATCTCTGTGGGGACAGATACCATGACTGTCTATGTGGAACACTTGATCAAATCTACATAAATACTTGAAGAGTGAGTTAAGCAAGGTTGCTGGATTCCAAATCAATATACAAAAATGACCTTGTCTTTTTACATTTATTGATGAACAATCAGATAGTGATGTGAAAAATCCTTTAATAGGATAAAGACATGAAATATTTAGGAATAAACATCTTTTTAGGGCAAAAGATATTTAAGATTAATACATTACAAATATCACGTTCATGTGTTGCTATGATTTCAATTTCCCACAGACTGATGTATAGATCCCAGGCAATCCCAGTCAAAATCTCATAAACATTTTAAAATTTTATTTTTTTTTTACAAGTTAACAAATTTATATGGGAGTTTATGCTACATGAATTCATCATTTGGAATAAGGCTACACTAATTAAGATAGTGTGGTATTTGTATGTGATGCAACTGATACAGACTTACATCTGGAATGAAAACCTCTCAGAACTCAAGAAAATGAAAAACAGTTAAAAATATGTCAAATACTTGAACAGACACTTCACAAAAAATATACAAATGGCAAATAAGAACATGAAAGGATGTTCAACATCATTGCTGAGTAGGAAAACTCAAAGTAAAACCACAGTGAGAGCATTACACACATATTAAAAGTTTAAAAAGCTGACAATGATAAGTGTTAGTGAAGAGTTGGAGGAATTGAAACTCTCAAACACAGCTGATAGGAATGTAAAATTATACAACTTTTCTTGTGAAACATTTTTACAGTTTCTTAAACATAAGCCTACTGTGCTCAGTTGTTACTTTTGTGTATGTACCCAAGAGAATTAAAAACGTGTTCATACTGTTACGGTTTGTGTATAGATGGCCCCCCCAAGCCTCATGTAGTCATGGAAGCGGCTGAATCTAACGTTTATGATTGATTCCTTGTGTAGCGCTGGGATTGGCGGTGTGAGCTCTGCACCTGCCCATGGGGTGGAGCCGACATACAATGTAAGGTCGGAATGGGGGCGTGTTTTCTTCTTTGGCGTGGTTCACTCTTGCCGCTTGCAGACGCCAAGAATGGCTGCCCCTCAGCCATGCCACCCTGTCTTGGAGCCAGCTAAGCATGGACTAAAAGCCCCAAAACTGTAAGAAATAAACCTCTCCTTCCTTCACTTTGGGCGTCAGGTATTTTGTCCCAGCAACGAGAAAAAAGTAAGCAAGACACATACAAAGACGTGGTTTTATTTGTAAATAGCCCCATACTGTGCAAAACTCAACATGCACACTCCAAGGGAATGAACAGTAATGAGAAATGACCCACTGAATCTCAAAATGACTGTGCTCAATGAAAGCATGTAGATCAAAGAGGAGTATACACTCCTCTACATGTCCATTTAAACATCATTATAGAAAACTGAACCCAATGTAGAGTTCTAGAAAAATCTGTGGTTACCTGGGGATGAGTAGGACAGGCAGAGGGAGGACAGCTCACTCAGGGTAATGGGGAGACCTTGGGAGCAATCGATGATAAAGATCTCGATTCATGGCAAGCTTACCAAATTATATACTTGCTTGCAGTTTTGGTTGATGCTGATTGTACTGGGATCACAAATTAGAAAATGTGATATAATTTATGGGAAGCAATATCAACCTTGCTGTGCTGTCATGAAGATGAGACAATGGATCCTGGTTTAATCCCTGTTCATCTCCCTTTTCTTACAACTACGGCCTGGTGTTTTTCCATCAAGAGTCCCTCCAATTTGCTAAGGAGTGGGCAAAGGAGGAATTCAGAAGAAGAATAACCATATTAGAATATTCATCTCTGCTTGCTCTCTTCTAAAACCAACCTATATGGACTGGAGGAAAGAGACAGATGAATCTGGGTCCAAGGGAAGGTATTTCCCAACAACTAAGGCTGAAAGAGTCCTCAACTAGGATTTGCAATCAAATTTCTGCTTGGGAAATCATCCCCTTCACGTGAGAAAGGAGTCTAACTTGTAATATGTAATAAAGAAGATGTGGAAGCAAAGAAACAAAAACGACAAAAACCTGGGAACATTGAGTCATACAAGTAACGTTGAAAAGAGTGTATTT
>RJWT010042318.1:0-12154 GCA_004365215.1 Cuniculus paca
AAATAGGCCATGAATTCTATGTTTTGGTTACAATTACTGAATATAATTGAACAAATCACCTATCCCCTCTAAGGCTCCATATCCTCATCTACAAAATTAGAAATAATGATGAAGATCCAACAGCATTACTATGAGGATGACATTTATGCCTGGAATCAGTAGTGACAGTAATTTCTGGTTTTGTTTTTGCTTTAAAAATTGTATCTCTAATATATTATGACAGGCTGCTTTATAAAGCAACCCTATGAACATTTTCATGTATATATGAAAAAATGTATATTTATATATATTATAGTTACCAATTTATTCTTTTTTGATTTTGATTTATTTATTTTTTTTGCGGCACTGGGGATTGAACTCACGACCTTGTGCTTGCCGGGCAGGCGCTTAAGACAGCTGAGCTAGATCCCCAGCCCTAGTGTTTTTGAGACAGGGTCTCACTATGCCGTTCAGGCTGGCCTTGAGCTCACTTTGTAGCCCAGGCTGGTCTCGAACTCACAATGATCCGCCTGTCTCAGCCTCCCGAGTGCTGGGATTACAGGCATGAGCCACCACGCCCGGCTTGTTTTGTTTTATGGTACCAGGGATTGAACTCATGACCTCACGCTTACCAGGCAAGCACTGGGCTGCTGAGTGAAATCCCTGGCCTCACCAATTTATTCTTTATTCAAAACTGATAGAAAAGGATAGAAATGATACAGAATTTTAAAAAAAACAGGAAATTAATAGTAATTAATATATTACATATTGTTATCTTAGAAGTAGTTGTTCAGGTTACCAAGATTTAGGCACAAAAAATGATAAAACAATCAAACAATGAAAGCACAAACTTCTTTTGGATGAACTAGCAGATTAGAAGTATAGCTAGCTATGTTGTGTACACTAACCTTTTTTGTGTTTTGCTATTTTAAAATAAAGAAAAAAACCTGACAGAGTGGGGCAGCAGAAGGCATGGTTATGATGCAACAGGTATAGATACTCAGGAACACTGTAATCTATCTGAGACTATGTAAACCACTCCATTACTCTCTGAGACTTTATTTCTTTTAGGTAATTCCATTCATCTTTCAAAGCTATGATTCAGAGTCTAGATTTACAAATACAGGTTTGCTTTTTTAAAAGGTTTATTTAACCATCATTCTGAATGAACTAAAAGATGATATTTTGGTTCTTAATGCAAGATTTTAATGCATCACCATTTGAATAAAGCATATTCAAATATTTTGTACAACAATAAATTATGTGATTTGAGTTCTGCTTTCCTATTGTGGGCATGTTCTTCTTCCTCGTGTCCAAATAAACCTAAGTAATGAATGCTTCTTAACAGACAAGTGTCTAAACGTGAAAGAATGATGACTTCATTCATGTTATAGAAAAAGTGATGGATATCAGAGGTGATGGAAATAAATTGTATTAAAGGGAATGCATAAACAGTTACATTTCTAGGTTTTCTAATTCATTTTTCTTTATATCAAATTATTCACTTTAAATTGGCTACATTCCCTTATAGTATGTGATGATGCATATGAGGAAAGTAAAACCTTACTAAATACTTACAAGACATGATAAAATAAAACACATTTTTCCTATTCTCTTCAATTATCCAATTTGTCTCAATTTAAAAATAGACATATAAAAAGGGTGGCTGAAATCCTCCTCCTCACAATTCAACTATGCTCTGTTATATACAAAGTTTTCAGCCAGAAAACAAAGACATTTGTAAACAAATTAGAATCTATATCAACAGCAATCATTTCAAATTGGTCAAGATATCTTTTTGTTCACATGGTCTTTCACAGTTTACTGAAGAAATGGTAGGTTATGTTATGTTCCATTATGGCATGGTAATGGGAGGGGCCCCCACCTAGGGCGTTGTGTCTTAAGGTACCCTATTTGTTCTATAAAGGTTATAACTGGTTAAGATGAAGATAGAGCAGAAACAGTTACTTGATTGATAGGGTGAAAGTAGAAAGGAGGAACAGTGAATCTTGAGCAGAATTACAGCCTTGTGGCAAGAACATTTACCCTTTAGTCTGTGAACTGGGACTGAATCAGGATAGGAAGTTTCAATTAAGTCTTATTTAAAATATACCTAAAATGCAACAATAGGCTCAATGAATAATAACACTGAATTATTTAAACTTCACTTTCTCTTATGATAAAATATTCCTAGTCGATAGTTCTTCATAGCTAATCTGAGCTAGAATTTCATAAAGATTCTCTTTTCAGAGTGATTTTCCTAGAGAAAGTCAAAAATGTTTTCTCTTAGACCCAAACCACTTTGTAAGAAAAATTCTTTTGTGAACATGGAAGGACAATCTTAATTCTAATCAGAGAAAAGCACAAAAAAATTAAATCATCACGGATGAGAACTTTCCATGTTAAAATTATCATGCTGATTAAAAAAACAAATCAAATGCTGAAATTGAAAAAAAAATCTCTTGAGGCCGCAACACCCAAGATTCTCTTTAAAAAACATTTAAAATAGGAAATTATTGTTAAAGTGACTATAATTTTAAATTTTTATATTATTCATTAAACAAAATGTCTTTTTCAATTTTAATTTCCAATCTACATTACCGATCCCCCATTTGCTACACAACCTGTAGGACCTGGCACTGGGATTTATCTCTCTGCTGGAGATTGTAGCCTTCTGCAGCCAACCTGTGGTGACAGTTATCTCTTAATTAAAACTCAACATGCAAATATAGCAGTATGAAAAAGTATTGCTGTAAAATCACATATAAAGCATGGTAATTTATAAGGGTACAATCCTTTTCATCTAATGCTTTAATACCAAAGACAACTATTAGAGTCCTGAAACTTTCCCTCAAGAAAAATCTGCTTAGCCAATTCTTTATACATATATTAAAGGATAAAATTCTACAGTTGTCTGTCACTTCACTGAAGAATGGTGAGTTGTATTTCTCAGCAACAGGTAACACTTTGAAATATGGGAAACATTCCACAGACTGTATGATACTTCCTTTTATAACTGATGATGACCTATTTAACCTTGAATGGTGCATTCCCTAAGTTTTAGACACTTCAAGTGCTAATGAACTGTCATTACCTTTCTGATGTAAATTTGAAACAAAAAAACAAACTCAGTTGTAACAGGCATCTGTATATTATTATTTAGGTACAGAAGGAGCACATCACTCTGACATATTTGAATTTACAGAGATTTTCCATTATTCCCAAGAAAGGTAAGAGAAAAAAATTATATAAAGCTTCAATAGCAAGGGAATTCACCTGGTTATCAATTACCATTAGAAAAAATAATTAGAACTATGGCCCATGAGAGAAGGAAAGAGCTAATGTGTGAATTTCATGGTACTATAATTATTTTTCTTTTAAGCCACTTTGTTATAAAAATAATGTCATATACTCCTTAGAAGACATAACCTTGTATTAACTTGTCCAAATTTGATTCATAAAGAAAAAAATTCCCTCCTGTGGAAAGTTTGTGTTTATTTTCAAATGCCAACATCTGTTGTACAATACAAAGCAGCAGAAACTGTTATGCTGGCTCATACTTAAATAATTTAATGCAAATCTTTTCACATTTGTTTTTTGAAGAAAAAAACTAGTATATGAAACAAACTGTTCTCAGGTAAATTTAGAAATGAATTAGCTGTATATTCTAAAACCAAGGCAATATGAAATATTTTAATTTGAGAGTAAAAATTCTAAATACACATCTAAAGTACTGGCCTATACACATCAAAAATCATATTTTCCTACGGTGAAAATAAATTTGCTATCAACAGACAAGATTTATTACTGATTATGCTATTTTCTTAATTTTGTTTTCAAATTGTTTGTTGCTAGAATATAGAAATACAATTGATTTTTGTATGTCAGTCTTGTATCTTGTGACCTTGCACAACTCTTTGTTAATTCTAGATTTGTTTTTTTCAAAAAGATTGCTTAGGATTTTCTATGCATTAGATCATTTAGTCGCTAAACAGGCAATTGTAGTCTACATCCTTTTATCAATTTCTTTTCCTTTCAAACAATTTCAAAAGAATTATCTTTAAAGTAAGTATTTGTTCAACTCTGTATATATTTACCTACCTCATAATAACAGCCAACATTAACTATGTCTGGCATCCCCTGGCCAACAATATTTCTTGAATATAACCTAGAAAGAATTTATAATCAATCCAGAAAACACTAGAGACTACTTAGAAATTGTAAAATATAAGCTTTACGTCAAATAAAACTAGTGATTAAAATGTATGTCGAGTTCTGTTTTTGTTCTCTGCTTAATAGCTTCCATAATATAGTACTATGAGTCATTTACTTTTTCTTGTAAAGAGTTTTTGGGAGAGGTTATGTTATACTAGAAAGAACTCAGCTGCCAAATGGCGACTATAGTAGGCAGTGTACAGGATGGACTGAGAAGGAACTTGAGTAAGTTTTCAAAATTTTAATGAGTTTTAAGTTTGTCATAAAACTTACAGTGAGAATCAGACAAAATTTCTAATAATGTCCAGTACACAGTAGTTACTAAATAAATAGTAGTTATTTACAGTTGTTTTTCTGTAGATTTGGAATTCTTGTGTAGTCTTTTAATTGTATTCTTTGTAACCATGTTACCTATTATGAAACAACCAATTACTATTTAATCTTAGCTGCTGAAAGTAACACATTGATTATCTTACATTTTCTAGAGTTCATGATGGCCTAGGTAGGGGATTAGCTGGGTCAGGATATCACCAGGTTGAAATCAAGGTGTCATTCTGAGTCATACTTTAAAACTGGGAAAAGCCTTCCAGGGTTTCATGATTACTGGAAATCTCAGTTTCAAGTAACACCGGAACCTAAGATGATTTTCTTCCTCTTTTCTGTACTGTCTATATTATTTTGTTTGAAAATACATTGTTCACCATAACACAATAAACATTATGTAGCCAATATAATCCAGGTGTAGGAGATTAAAATTTAGTCAGCTTTTATACTTCATTTGTGTGCCTAAAGGCAACATTTGTCTTTAATCATTTCAGTGTGCTATGGATATCCATAGTACACTGGAAGTTTAAACTTCTATCAATGCACATGGAACAAACTTAGAAGTATATAACTCACAACCAAAAGCACATATTAATTCACATGGAAATAAATACATACAAAAATCACCTATATGCCTGGACTAGTGACCTGTCTCTGCTGGATTCACCAAGAGCTCTACTCTATGAATAACTGCTTTTCCTTGAACTTCTCCCTGCCTCCCTTTTCTTTTTCTTGTCCTTTTAATTCAGAAGACTTGGAAGCTCCAGGTTCCGATGCATAGGCCTAAGTCTAAAACAAAGAGGGGTATGACGGCAGAGGGGAAAGTCCTGTGTTCCTTGTACCTCACAGTAACAGAAGTCTGGAAATCTCATTTGAATGAGGTACTGTCTTAGTTACTTTTCTCTCATTGCTGAGACAAATACCCAGCACCCAAAGTTAAAGGAGGAAAGGTTTATGGGGCTCACAGTTTGTGGAGGTTCTGACTGGTTACAAGGCAGGGTGGCACGTGAATTAATATGTGCTATACTATATTTGTGATGAAATGAGTAATATCATGTTAGACTTCCATAATGATGTGCTTTTCGCCTTGAGACAACAATAAACTTTTTGCTTTAGCATCACTACATTAACCCTTTAAATTCAAGATTACTTCAAGGTACAAGTATAGTCACTACAGAATTGCTTCTTAGAGCTGTGTGTAGAATCACAATTTTTTTTTTTTGGTTTAAAATGTAGAGAAACTTACATGGCACATTCTGTTTAAACATTTTAAACCTGACCTAGATGAGATTTTAACACACATAAGTAGTTCTCAAACCTACAGAATTGCAAGTAACTTGCAGAAGTAATTTGTTCTATTTCTCTTAGGTGACTGAATTCAAATCATTCAAAATTAAGACTCTTCATCAAAGGAATTGTATATACATTACTTATTTAAAAAGTATAAATATGTATGTATATATGCAGATATACCTATTATGAATATACACAATATATACATACAATCTTTACACAATAATTTAACCATCTTTATTAATCTAGAGCAACAGTTACATGATTCATGCTATTAGTTTCTAAGTTGCCTGTTGCTAAACCACATATTTGAAGTAGTAGCAATCTTATTTTGTTTCCATTATTTTTCTACCTGCTAGTCACTCTTATCTAGCATTTCCTCTTAAATTTTCTAAAGTCCTTTTTCAAAAAAATTCAGCAACCATTTTTTCATCTGTAACACAGATCCCTGACAAACAAACTTGTCTGTTCCAAAAATTTCACTAGGATCACTTCCTTGTCCTGCTTAGCTATTGCCCTCTTAGTGACCGCCATTCATATGCATACATTCTCCTTCTAAAGAGGAGTCCTACTTTGTTTCCTTTCTCTCACCTCCCATCCACTTTTTAATACTCACTGCAGCCTACTAAAACCCTCCCACTGCCATCTTAAGTGAAGTCCAGTCTCATTATTCCTGATACCATTTTGCATCACTGGGGTTTGTCACTGCTGAATATTCTTTGAAATATTCTTTTCGAGTTTTCAACATTATTAAGACTTTAAAACATACTATTCTCTCTCCTTCCCTTTTTTCATCTTTATACTAGTGAGTGAACACAGGGCCTTTGCACAGAGCCGTAACTCCAACTCTTTAAAAAAATTTGGGGGGGGTGGTATGACAGGCTTTTGCTGAATTGATCAGACACATAAATTCCCCAAGTTCCAAACCAAATTCATTATCTTTCCCTCTCAAAACTTCTTTTTCCTATTCTATTTTTCTCACAGTTAACGTTTTCAAACTAGAAATCTATCAGTAATCATCTGCTCCTTCCAATTTCTTATTCCTCATTTCCTTTAGTTATGAAAAACCTGTAATTCTATTGTACAAACATCTCTCAATTTTCCCCTCATCTCCTCTTTCACTGCCTTCATTTAGAGCCACAGCATCACGTTTTAAAATACAGTATAATAAAAATCTCAGGTACACTAAGACTAAAAGATTAGATGAATGCCATTGAAAAGATGGTTACCCACAGTTCTCAAGAGAAATGGGAATGCCACATCACACAGAGCCACACAGAGAAACATGAGGGTTGCTCACAATTCTGGCAGAGGGAAGAGAGGGAAATGTGAAGAGGAACCTTTATTGGGTTTTCCATGGAAAGGAAGGGGTAAGCAAGGTTAGGATTGGCTAGTGAGAATAATTTCAGGGGTCTCTGGAACACAGTGGCTTTCTCTAGAGGTCTAGTAACTGGTCCTGAGGTATTAAGTACAGCTGAATTATGAACCAGAGTGTGAAAGCCTAAATGAGGAGATGGTTAGGTATGGGTTCTGGACTGCTGGTCTGCATTTGAAAAATGCACTCAGAGGAGTTTATTGTCACTAGGAGCTACCTTACACTGAGAGGGGCTGTCCCTCCAGAGGAAGCAAGGCCCCAGATATCACAACAGAATATGGAGAATAAAACACAGTTATACACATCAGTCAAATGAATTACTGTAGTAATAGTCTAATATATCCTTATTACGACACTATCTTTCTACAAATGATCTTTCCAGAAGCCATGACTCATCACATAAAAATCTTAAAGAACTGCCCTTGTACCTATAAAATAAAACCCAAACGTTTGTTTTTTCCAGTCAAGATTAAATAGCTAGCCCATGTTCTTTTGCAGTCCCTTCTCCCATCTTGCCCTACGAATCAAGCTAAATGAAAAACAATAATTCTATCACTAATATCTCATTTTCAATTTTCTTTTCTAATTCTTTAAGTGTACATTTAATTTTTCCACACTTTTAATTAAAATATAACTGTTACTTTATATTTCAGTTAATTTTCAAATATAAACTTTAGAATGTCAATACAGTTTTTAGTCACTTGCCTTTTAATGCCAAAAATCTTTGCAGTGAGCCTACCATACACCACCAAATCATCCATTACAGTTAGATACTGAGACTGTTCCCAAAGATTAAAATGAGGCTTCTGTAACCCTATTCTATCTTGCTTCTTTCTTTGAATTATTCATAAATAATCCTAAATGTTAATACTTGATCAAATAGAATAATACATTCTTGGCTCTTGATCCCAAATGCCCAAATGTTTTCTATTCTACTAGAAATTCATTCAATATTTGCAGACATTTCTTTATATTCTAAAATAGTACTAGCAGAGATAAACAGGTAAACTGCACACTAATTCTACCCTTCAACAGTACACAAGCTACTGTTTCTGTACACTATTACTTTAGCAATTGTACTGCAACTCTCTAGAGGTTGTTCCAAGTTACATATTAGGAAAGCGAGATTCAAGGGGATTAAATCACTTGCCTCAGGTCAAACAGCAACAGTTTAAGGGGCAGATTATAACTCTCACGGCACAACTCTCAGTATGCTATTTTCCAGTGTCGTTTCTTTTTATAAAGGCAGTAACAATATTTGCTCTTTTACATATTCAAGGTAATAATCAAATCCTTTAGAAGTCTTAAAAATAACCAACACTACTGAGAGTCCATCAAATATTTAAAACCTTTTAGTGCTCTTAGTGGTATGGCAACATTTGACCATTTACATCTATATTAGTAAAGTAATATCAGTTGCTATGACAGATAAGCCCTGAAGTATTAGTGGTATAACATAAATCGGAGTTTTTTTCCTTTTCATTCTAACATAGTACAATGTTGGCATTCAGGAGGGTGGCCTTCCACAGGACGGAGGGTATACTTCTGGACCAGTTGACACAATTTGGGTCTGATATATCACTTCTGCTTATAGTCCACTAGCCCTATGTCCATACTTAGATACAATCGGATGGAGTAGGGCTGCAAAGTATAGACCTGCCCACAAAGATAGAAAAGTTGCTGGTGAAGACAAACTAGTCTCTGCTACATCTTCTTTTACAGTGACTAGGGGAGAAAATGAGAGTTAATGGTTAAGTGTCTCTGCTTTTAATGGCTGATCTACGTGGCTGGAATCCTTTGTCACTTAAAATATAAACGGGCTAGTTAAGTCTACACAAGTTTCATCTTAATTCTCTAATAATATTTAACTCTTAGATTGCTGGAAGATTTAATAATATAATGCCTGCTGAGCACTTTAAAAGGACCCAGCAATTACTAGCTGATCAATAAATCTAAGCTTTTTTATCTAGTACTTAAGTCATATGTCATTTATTTTTATTCATATAATTTCCTTTGTCATGTAAAGCAGTTTTTCTTTTAAGTTTAAAAAACTAAAAACATACTAGTGCTTTCCTCCACATTTAGCGGTATTATATTCTGAAATTTCCAGTACAATGAAAGCTTAAAAAACATTTTTAAAAAAGCAATAAAGAGGATAAAAGGAGACAGGACACAGGTTGAGGCAGATTAAATAAATAATACTCTGAATTCTAAAGTTCTCTTCAGAAGCCTCCCAAGAAGAAAGCAGAAGTGTATTATCTATTCATTTTTTCAGTTGAAGCAAAAAAAGTCCAACCAGTTTTAAAACCTTGTCTTCTCAATATAATTTGAAAAAATTACTAATCATAGTTACTGTATTGCTATCATGATGCTATGAAAAAAAAAAAATCTCTGTAAAGTACAGCAAGTGGACTGGGGATTTAGCTCAGTGGTGTAAGTGCCTGCCTGGCAAGAGCGAGGTCGTGAGTTCGATCCCCGGTGCCGCAAAAGAAAAAATAAAAATAAAAATAAGTAAACAAATAAATAAAGTACAGCAAGTGAATACTTTATACCTAATTACATGTATGGCATGTTCTGGACAGTAGTATGTATAGCAGACTGATTTAAAAGACTCACAACACAGTTATTTATATTAATTTACAGGACAGTTTCTATCTTCCCAGAAAGCATTATCTGGTCTAGGATTTGATTTTATCCTAATTACAGCCTATTCTGCTTGCCCATTGTAGTCATGAACAATGATAAAAGACATTAGATTCTTGTGTCAGATGCAAAACTTTATGGCACAGTAAGTAACACAAGTACCAGTATGTATCCTGGTTCTCTTGGCTCTCAAGTTCCATGGGCCCAAACAGATACTGTTCATACGATGGGCATGTCACAGCTGAGGACCGTTGAACTTGGGGACTCTCATAATTTATAGTAAGTGGGAACAAGCCTGTCTTTGGCAAACACCTTACCTCTCATGTGTCCTTGCTACAGATACAACCATTACAAATAGTCTGGGTAAAGAACAGTCAGCATTTTAACATTTTTGGCAAAGCTAGTAAAGGTCTTATCTTTTTGGCCAAGCCAGTGCAGGGGTGCTCCCAGGAAGATTGGGTATTGGTGGAGAAGAAAAGAGGATATCTGCGTAATTTTCTATGTATAGAGATTGATAGAGTAATGTAAGCTCACATTAATCTGAATGTTTTATTAGAAAAAACAAAACTCAGTGGAGAGACTATGGTGGTGGCAATGAACAAGAGATTAAAGGATGGTAAGAAATATTTTAAAGACAATTTTACAGGCTTGGTAAAAACAACTGCTATTTTAAAATGTGTATTTTTATTTCAAATGTTTATATCTTCTGATTCGGGTAGAAAAATTAAACTGATAAACAATATACACGGAGTCTTCTTAAGTTAAGTAGTTTAGTTTTCATTCCCTTACTGATTTGATTTTATCCTTTTTGTTTTCAGACATGACATTTACTCAAGAGAGATATTCAGTTCTTTTGACAACAATTACTGAAATGAATTAAGCAGGAAAAATAAAATTCTATGTATTGTTTTCCTCAAAATATCTTAGAAAACAGGGAAATTATTATTTATAAGTATGGTTTGCATAGTATCACGTGAGCATCAAATAAATGTGGGAGAAAGTAAAAATTGAAAAAAAATTTCAATGAAGCAAAGCAAGCATTATAGAGTGCTCATTGTACTATTTTTGTTAAGCAAGGCAAAACAGCTTTGAAAAGATCTTGGAACTCTCACAAGATTATATACCTAGAAATTAGTAACAAAAAAGCTGACAGTAATGAAACAAAGTTAAATACATCTGAGGATACTGACCTTCTGAATCTCAGACTCATTGTGAACAAAGGTAATTTTCATTAAATTCAGGGAGAGATACATTTGCACTAGGCTGCAGGATAGATACCTACACGCACACTAAAGCACAAAGGATTCCATGGTAGATTATCACAGTCATTTTCATCTATGTGCATTAGAGTGAATATGTTAAATAACTTATAATTCTAGTCAATTTAGTCACATTGCAATTTATGTGTGCATCATGAGCCAACATTAGGGAATTAACAATAAATAATTATTGACTCTTACTTCATAATGCTACACTTTAACAAGCAAAATAAAATTTACTATATGTTGATGTCTCATTATACCTGGCATGTAATTTATTTCTCTGTTGGAGCTGAGTTTATCAACTGTTTCTGTCCATGCAGAGAAAATGTTCCTACCTAAAAAACCAATACAAGAACACAGGTGGGAAGCTGGAAAGCTTAATTGAAAGTCTAAGTTAGGCTGTCACTTTGATTCAAAGAAAAGGACCCCATTGTATCATTTCTTATTCAACTACACAAAATCTGACACCTAATTATATACTGATTAGTATACAGTATATCAACATATAGTATACCAGAATATACTAATATACAACATACTACAAAAAGGGACCTATGATAGCATTTATCATTAAACTTAGTGATATCTCAAAGTAAACTATACTGAAAATCTACATATAAAAATATTCACTAAAAAAAATATTCATTGAATTTCATGAACTTCAAATAATGCAGTAATAATTACTACAAAATGGTTGTTCTTTCAACAGTTGTTGGCAGCAAATCAATTCAGGTAGCTATATGTAACCTATAATTATCACATTACTGGTGTTTAATTAATTGCCAAATAAAATGTATACCACTATAGTAATTTTAATGAAAGTTGTATATGATTTTCTAAACTTCCAAATGAAAAAATTTTCTTCTGAATATCTGAAGTCAGGGTATACAGATCCTACTCTACAAAATATTTATCGTTGAGAAAATAAAAGGAAGCCTTTCAAAAATCATCAATAATGATGATGGTGAAGATTTACTGTGTCCAAGATACTGTCAATATTACATGTGATGTGTCATCTTCATAACAGTTCAATGAGATAAGAAGTATCAATCTCCATTTTTTT
>RJWT010042319.1:0-12158 GCA_004365215.1 Cuniculus paca
CTGGTTCAATTCAGGGGACCGTGGGTATTTCTGCCAAGCTCCTGCCGGAGGGACAGATGCAGGGAAAAGATCATGGAGACTTGCTCTAGAAAGCCCTGCATGTATTCTTGGGCAATTAGGATGAGTAATGCTTTCAACTGGGCCTTGGAGATGGGGCCCCATGTACACCTCCAGTCCAGAGGAGCCCACGTGGTACTTGTCTGGAGTGTCTCCTGCACACACACACACACACACACACATTCTTCATTCTCTGCTATATCATCATGTACCTTGTCAAAGAGTCTCAGCCTAACGATAGATGATAAAACTGGAAAATGGAGCAATGGAGCCGCAGATCCACCATCCTTTGCTACATGGTTGTTCCTCCCTGTAAGCCTGGCTGTGGCTTCCTTCTCCCAAGCCTACAAGCTCTTGTGTGGAGGAGCCGGGTGGAAGAAAGAAGACTGAACACCCAATTAGTGGTCATGACATTGTCGAGTGTCAACAGTTTCATTTGGCTTCAGGAAAAAAAAATGCACCTAATTTTTCCCATATTGGCACTTTCTGTTCTCTATGTGATAGTTCACAGGAAAGCTGAATAATATCTGATGAGTAGCAAAAAAAAAATCTCATGATTTCAGTTGTCCTCCTCTCCTGTAAGATGGCTTCTGTTTCATTGAGAGAGTTTGGACATCACCCACAGGAAAGCCCCTGCAGCACACTAACCCCTTCGGTGAGACTCAGCCTTCCTGAAAGTCCTTGGTATTCTTTCCCTGCACTTGATGGGCTTTCCCAGTTCGAGTGACACTTGCATTCTCTACACTAGTGACTAGAACATTAGCCTGTCACTGCCGTACCCCACTGGTGTTTGAAGAATGGATTGTTTAGTCTGAGGTTAAATATCTTCCTGGTCCTTTAAATAATTACAAACTACGTACACCACTTTGAACAGTCAGGTATATGCTCAATGAATAATGGACATTAACATCCCCAATATATTTTATGAACCATGTAAATGAAGAATGCTTTTACATGTGCCCAGTAATTTTAGTCTTCTCTTGCTAGTACTGAATCATTAACAATGCGATGGTTTTCTTACAGTCAGCCATTGAGAAACTAACCCATGATTACCTAAACTTGTTCCACTTCCCACCGCTAATTAAGGTAAGGTTTTTCCCTTTCTGAAAGTATGCTGCTTTTATTGACATGTGCACCTGCCACAGCCACACCTAAATTTGCCAGTGTGGGAAACTTGTTTGAAGTGGAATTTAATCCTATCTAGACAATAAAAGTCCCTTTGAAGACTAGGATGTGTCCCAATTGAACGGGCTTGTTCCCCATACGTTAAAATATTAACAGTGCATTCATGATAAGAACAACACATCTCACGTCAGTGGCTAGGAGATGGAAATGGCAACAGCCTAGGTGAGGCCCTCGGGCCTCCCACCTTGCTCTAGACATCTCTCTCTGACACACAGGTCCCTAAAGGAATTCACACACTAGCGCTCTGGGTTATCACCTGCATTGGGGAGTGGGAGGTGTGTTGTTTGAATGACATACTGGTATTCAGTAGTCCGCCCTTGTCTGTGGGCAATACATTCCAGCACCCTCTATGGCTGCCTGAAACTGTGGTTAGTGCGAAACCCTACATATAATCTTTTTCCTATACATACATACCTATAACAAAGTTTAATTTGTAAACTAGGCACAGTTAAGAGATTAACAACAGTAACCAATAGTAAAATAGAACAGTTATAAAAGTTACTTATAAGTTATGAATTATTTATCTCTGGAATTTTCCATTTAATATTTACAGACCACAACCAACTGGCAAGTAATTGAAACAAAACCATTGATACGAAGGGACTACTGTATTTAACATATTATTCTATATATAATCTCAAAGGATGTGGCATAAAATCAGCATATACTTGCAATTACTACATAGGCCACTAGGGGCTGGGCATGTAGCTTGGTGGTAGACCACTTGTCCAGCATCTGTGAAGGCGAGTTAAATACCTAGCACTAACCAAACCAAACCAAACACAAAACCCTCTACTCATGCAGGTTGTAGGCATGGTTTTCCATCTGCAAGCGCATCCACATGTGCTTTCCTCCATCTACATGTGCTCTAGGAGCTGCAGAACTCTCTTTGGGAATAGCTTATTGCTATCTCAGATGTCCTGAAACCCTCAAATTGAAATGCTACGATGCATCTCCAGGTGTGAAGTACTTTTCTAGCATAAAACTGAGTGATGTAAGATGCCTCATGAAAAACATGAAACAATGACATTCAGCCTGAAGTATACAAGTTACATCATTTAGCAAAGTTCTCAAAGGCTTAATTTATCATTTTTCTTGCTTTAAGTAATTGTAACTTGCAACTTCATCTAAAATAATCAACAGAAAACAATAGATTTTTGAAAGAAATCATCTGATTTACATGAGACATCAACGTAAAAGCACCATCTAGAACAAACAGTGCTTGGTTTTCTGTTCCAGGACTCAGGAGGTGAACCAGAAGAAAATGAGGAAAAAATTGTAAACCTTGAACTTGTTTTTGGCTTTCACTTGAAACCAGGAACTGGCCCACAGGTAAATCACATTTCAAATACTTGGGGTAATTTTCTGTGTAATTTACTCTTTTGTTCTCCTGTGACTCCGTGGTTTTGTGCACCACCCTCAACCACCAGTTAAGTGATTCTGAGTAAACTTATGGACTTTGTTAAACAGAATTTAGTTGACAGGCCGCATGCCACCCCTATAACCCAAAGTGGGAATCTCATTTTCTCCGTCGGCGAAGAGGCCACCCAGGCTCTGGAGGTAACTCACGGGGAGGGAAGCAGTGGACGCCAGCTTCCTGTTTCCTGTTTCTCAAGGGCTTCAGTCTTAGGACACCAAGGATGAAACAGCACTGTGAATGGAACTCCAGGCAATATGGAGGCCCAACTTACCAGCTCCAAGTAGGGTGGCAGGGCACTAACCACCAGTCATTCACTCGCACTGTCACTTTTTGTCATTTTTACAGTCTAGAAAAAGCTATTTGCCTAGGGAGCATGTGAGTTGAAATCTTAATAGGCTCATGTTAGTCTGGACTACCATAAAGAGATAATGATGATGATAACTTCTTATCGACTACTTGTTCTGTACCAGGCATACAGTACTGAAGTATAAATGCTAATTTCCAAACAGGAAAACTAAGACTGAGAGGGTAAATAACTCTCTGGCCCAGAACCTAAGCCCTTAACTACGGTATTTCTTGTGCCTTTCCTCTGAGAAACCATGGGACCTCGCAGATACAACCGTAGCTGGTTGCTGTGCTGGGCCTGAGGCTGACTGAGCTGGCCCACTGGCCACTGGTGAAGGAAAGGATGCTTGGCCCAGGCCATTCCTGGGAACCAGTGCTTGGGAAAGCTGGGAAGTTGTGGTGAGGGTTGAGTTTTACCTGGAGTTTAAAAGATGCCCTTTCCAGACACCTGACAAGGAGGGCCTGGCCTACACCACCGCCATATGTTGATGTTTCTGTTGAACCAGGGTGCTTGGTTGAAAGACAACAGCTCTGAATCCAGACTTCCTGTGTGTGCACACTTCCCTCTTCCCTCCGTGGATAGACCACTGTCTGTCATTCCAGTTGTTAGAAGCAGACACAGAAAGGGAACTGCAGAGTAAGTTTCTCTCTCTTCAGCATCATAACACTGAGATGCTGTAGCTGTGAGCACCCCAAATCCACCCAACGATAGGCAAATTGCACATTTCCATTTGCCTTCTTCAGTATCCTCAATTTCTTGAGTTATGAGTGCTCTTCATTTAAACCTTTTTATGGCTTACAAATGATGAAGAGAGAATTTCTCTGAGGCTTGTTGAGAAAGATATTTTCAGTTATTGAGGAAATGACTTATTGATGTGAAAAGCTGGTAACTTTTAGTAAAAAACAAAAGCTATCAATGATATTTGAGACAAAATACAGTGTCATAATCATGTAAACTTCATGGATTACCATAATCATGTAAACTTCATGGATTATCTGCAAGCCCAGTGCTGCCACGCTTTTGATACTCTGCTATCTCATCCAGGGTGATAATTTCATCCATTCATTCACTGCCATGTGGCTGGCTCTAAACTACACGCTCAGGATTCAGTGTTAAAAAGTAGGGTCCTGACTGGAAAGGAACCCAGAGCTTATTGGGAGAAATACACAAGATCAGTGAACGGTTACAGTACAAAATGATGAGTTTTTACAACACCATACACATCATTCTGGGGCACACACTGGATGTACCTCTGCAGATGGGAAGGAGGCGAGAGAGGCTCTTGAAATCTTTCTGTTAGAAGTGATACTTAAACTCACATTTGAAATTCATTAGGGTAAATTGGGCAAGGAGAGGACGTTGAAGGCAAAAGCAACAGTGTGTGCAAGTGCTCACACTCAGGAAGCCACACAAACCCGGGGAGTTCCTCCTGAGCTGATCTCGGTGGGACCACGCAGCTCAAGCATCCTCCCTCTGGGAAAACTTAGTAGTATGTTGATTGTTAAGACTGGACGGGAGGCTAATGACCACAAACAGAATTATGTGTTAAACTAAGGAGTTCGAAGGGTTTTGAGCAGAGAGTACATAGGATTAAATTTTTTTTTATCTGCTGGAAGCACAGAGGAGGAAAGATGAATTGGGAAGGAGCCATACTAGTGTGAGAAAGACCAGCATATTAGAAGTGATAAGAAACTGAGGCTGCAGCAATGCTGCAAAGTGCCATGCGTCCTAAGACATGCTAAGGCGACACTGATGAGACCTCATCAGGAGCCAGGATGGTGCTAAAGGTTTTTATTATGAGCAAAGTCCTTTGTCCTCCCCAATCCGTGACTAGGACAAGCTTACAGAACAGGAAGTTCTCCCCAAATCTAAGTCTGCAGGTCAGAGACGCTTGATTTCACCATTTCTTTCACAAGTAAAATGAGAGATGTATTCTAACGGGAACCACCGGGAATAACATATGACAGAGACTTTATCACAAAGATAGTAGCTACATTTTCCCTTTGTCTTTGATAAAGACCTCCAGCTAATATCCCTTAAAATTGGTATACTTAGCCAGGCGTGGTGATATGCGCCTGTAATCCCAGGACTCTAGGTGACTGAAGCAGGAAGATCACAAGTTGGAGCCTAGCTTGGGCAACCTAGCCAGACCTTGTCTCAAAAATTTTTACAAAAGGGCTGGGGATATAGCTCAGCATGAATGCCAACACCTTGAATTCAATACCCAGTACTGCCCCACCACCACCACCAACAACAACAAAAAAAAGTTCTGCCATTTCAGTAACTTTAAGCTACCAAAAGTAAGTAATAAAAATAGGACTTCATACACAAGATAGACAAATACATAGAGAGAAAAAGCCCTTTGTTGTAAGATCTGCCCAACCATTTGTTCTAAGTTTTTTAACTAAATTCTTTTTAACTTCATTTTACAACCAGATGGTTTGTGGCACAGAATGAGGCTGATTTGCAGGACCTTGGAACCCATCTGCATTTGAGAGCTTGTGCTTTCTACATGGGTCACTGTGGTGACACCTTGCCCATGAGCTTAGCTTTTATAGCGGCACCCCTGCCGAAAGCCAGGACCTGGTCATACTCCAGCTCATGCATGCTGCAACAACCATTCTCCCGGAGTGCCCTTTTCATTTCCTTTTTTAAAACAACCTGGCAGAGGAAAAAAAATCTTGATTGAATCACAAACTTCAGCAGCAAATCAATAAATGATGGGCTAAGGGTATAGTGAGGCAGGAAAGCAGTTGCCTAGAGGCCCTGGGTTCCAGCCCCAAAACCACCAAGAAAAATTTAATGAATGAATGAATAAGTGTGAATGAGTTTTACTCACTTACTAGATTGATCCATTTCTACACGGTAAAGTTAATTATTCATTTAAATAATACTGCAGCCTGGAAGTTACGACAAAGTGGCAGACATTGCATCTTTCTCTGTCTGAATGTCTACTGTGTGGGGCAGAAAATGCCTGTGATAATTATTATTACCTCATTCTTCTGGCCAAAGACTGCAGAAAGCACTTTGCAGACTTCTTTTTCACGCCATTGTTATAGCTCAACATAATGGGGGAGCATCATACCTCAATTACTTCCTTATGAGGAAGTCAAGGCAACAAGGTTAAGTTCTTGCTGAGAGTTCTCACCTGCGAAGGGTGAGATCCAGTGAGATCCTGTGGAGGCTTACCCACCTCTTTCTAGAAAGTACCATTATCCCCCAAAGTAGGTACACATTGGTAATCAATTTATTTAGGTAAGTTAGTACTACATTACCACAGTTTTTGTTTTGTGAGGAAACTGTCTTGTGTTTTGTATTCTAAAGCCTTTGACTTGGCACAGAAGAGAATCAGCTTCCAAAATCTCAGACAGCTTCACACACTCCCCAGGGTGACAACCACCCTTTTTATTGAAATATTCAGCTGCATAGAGTTTATTATTATATCTCTTATCAGCTCACCAGTCAGGAATATTGATTCTCAAATTGCCAAGGGATAAACTATCAAATCACCCAGCAGTTTTCTCACCAAGATCTTTTCAAGACATTGTGTCATAAAAATTCAAAAGCAGAGCCAGGAAGAAACTACTGTATTTGAGAGTCGTCCATTGTTCATGAGTGATGAACAGCCAGACTTTGTCTCCTGAATCCTTATTCCCCTCTCTTCTGATGCAACAAAAAAAGACTGATGGAAGCCACGTGCCTGCAGGTCTGAACTGATCACCCATCCTAGGTAGGAAAACTGGGTTAGAGGAGGAGCAAGGGAGACAACACCCCAGGTCTCCCAGCACCCCTGATTGCTGGACCTTTTGATAGGGATCCACTTCCCATCTTGGGCTACCCCTTCCAAATGGATCTCACTTCCAGTTTCCCTTCAAGAGGTGTTTTGAGGGCTCAAGAGAACCGAGAAGGGAAAATGAGAGGAACATTTTGAAGAAGTGGAAACAACTGACAAAGCTCCTCAGAGTCCCCTCTGGGGAATTTCCCTCCTGCCCTTCTCCCTGTCCAGCCTGGTCATTGTTAGCATCTGACCCCAACTCCTGCTCACCAGAGGTAGGAAGAAATTCAATCAATAGTTCTGTTTCTTTGGTCGTCTCACATCATAGGTTAAAAATGCTGCTTTTTACAAATGCTCCTCATTTGTATTGTGCTTTCAGGTCTTTATTAGATTGCTTGTAAAATGTTGCATTTAATAAATTTAATTGAATCTCCAGGCCCTTTCTCAGAGCACTATAAATATCAAAAACTGTCAAATAGGGCTTTTTTTTTCCTATTGTGTAATTTTTGTAAATGGATAGATAAACATGAGTAAAATAACAGGGCACAAAGAAAAAGATTTTGTAAGGAAATATAAAGCCAATACCTTTTGTAAATTTCAAAACAGCTAAAAGCAGAGCTTTTCTTTACTTTGATGTGAGTTACATTTATTTAAAAATCAGTGTGAGGAATTTCACTTCCCATGATCCGGCATGGGGGTGGGGGGATATGTACACACAACATGTGTTTGTGTGCCTAAGCCTTTAAGCCTTCAGTGCTAGGATTTTATAAGAAGGATAAGGTTTAAGGAGGACAAAACAGGGAGATATTAGTCAGGGTCAAAGTTTTGACTCTACAGCATGAATAAGTCCTAGAGATCCACTCTATAGCATCATGCCTGTAATAAACAATGCTATGTTGTATTCTTAAAAATTTGCTAAGAACGCAGATCTTATGTTAAGTGTTCTTATCACAAAAATAACAGTAAGAGACCAGGAAGAAGCTTTGGGGTGATAGAAAATGCTAGTGCCATGGGCTGTGGTGATGACTTCACAATATGTTCCTTATTGTTCACATTAAATACTTTCCCCTTTTTGTATGTCAGTCATACCTCCATAAAGTGGTCTCTTGAACAAGAGAAACACAAGTTTTATTAATTGACAGTAACAAAGCAAATGCGACAAAAATTTTACAATTGCCTAACTTTGCTGCTGACTTCTAAGCACAGAATGTGGCGATACACTCCTCCATCCAGGGGGTTGGACAGCCACCTACAGTGTTAGAACTGGGCAAGGTGCTCAGTGCTTGCTTGCTGATGGATTAACACCCACATGGACATGCATGCATGCCAGGGAATGTCCAGAAACTAGAGAAAGTAGCCCTGACTTGAAGCGTCTGCAGATTTCCATGGTGTAAATATTCCCACCATAGCTGATTTCAATTTACCAATCCAACGTCACTGAACTTGAAGGAGGGAAAAGCTGTGAGGAGTGGTGAGTGCTGACTGCAGCAGACTACTGGATTACTGTTAGTCTTCTTAAAAAGATTATGAAATCTTTCAAAAATAGCAATGTACCACACATGAGGAAACATAGGCTTCAATAAGTTATAAACACACTATTGCTAGTTTCCTGCTATATTGAAAGTAATTAGCTCAAAGAAAGTTCTGGTCTCCTGATGAGCCTGTTGTTGGCTTAGGTCTCCTTGAGTCACCATTTTCTCATACTTATCATGTTATATGAATCAAAAAAAGTAGGATTCAAGTTTGTGCAGAGTAAAAATAGACTTATGGAGGCACAGAAACAAATTTTAAATCAGTGGCTATCCTTTAAAGACAGTTGAAACTGTCCTAGTTGGTATCCCCATGATGACAGGTGCAGGTATTGATATCAATAGAGGAGATCTTTGCTTTTAGAAGTGAGTTTTGAAAAGCCTCTGAGAATCACTGTAAGTTCTGCAGAGCAAAGACCTCAGTACTCACAGTGACTTGTGTTTTCTCAACCAAAAATTAGGTCTTGAGAATAACCAACTATAGAAGGGATAGATTATTTGAAGTAAAAGTAAAAGCACTGTGTTAGAAAATCAAGGACTGATGACAGCCATATCAATCCTGGACATCAGGATTTGGACTGAGAATAGTTCAACTGGTAAACAGTGCCTACTACTTAGGTTAGTACTTCTTCAGAAATCGTATTTCTTGGAGTCCCTTTTGGAGTCACGGAGGCAGAAGAATTGTGCAGGCAGAATAGGTGTTTTGAGGATCCTGAATAGAAGTTTATTTGCAGCAAATTTTCCAGTATAAAAATATTTATTATCACCACTTAGGTAAGCCAGATCACCTTCTGTATTTGTTAAGAAACCCTTGAGAATAGTCTTAATTATTCAGAAATCAGAAGCAAGGCTTACTCTTCTTTTTTTACAAGATGAAAACCTAATACCTTCCATCTTAAAATGCATGTGCAAAACAAAACACTTTCCAAACACGTCAACTAATATCTGAGCCATTTTAGATAGTCGAGTGTGTAATGCATCATATGAAAGTGTGACTCACTTGATTCGTTTCACTTTATTTTAACATCATCCCTAAGGTCCCTTTTTTGTACATAACTCCAATAACAACCCCCCAAAAAGGCAACGTAACAGCCTTATCTCCACTGGTGTCTACTTGGCACCAATCTGCCCTGACCTTAGACACAAGCCATTGTTAAGGGTATAACGCATTTACATATTTTGCAATAAAACATCAGTTATTTGCATTACTGTGTCAAGTTTTATTTGATTCTTTCACCTAAAAATGACTCATTTTCCTTTCTTGTATTTTAAAAACCAACTACTCTAAGCTTGTTTGAGAATAATCAAAAATTGCCCATTTAGCTAGAAGTCATTTTCTTTTCAAAAGGCAAATGTTATTTAATCTTTCAGCTGTTCATTGTGCCATCATAAATACTTTCTTTTCAGCACAGTTGTGGGGACTGAAATGAGCCCACTAATTGCCTCCCATTTCGACTGACATGTGGTGGTTTAGTGGAAAGAGAACACAGCAGGGAGAAGGAAATAGGAGGCTGAGAAAATGAGAGCTAATTATTTTCACTGCCTCATGTCAGGCTCTGTGTCAGCCTTGTTTTTACAAACTGGAAGGTTTAGCACTAAATAAAACAAACTGGCGTCATGTTTTTATATACTGGCAGTGTCATGGAAGCAGCTGCACATCTCAAAGACAATATAATGCCTGCGTTCGCATGGACACCATCTGACAGGCACTGTGAGCCACGGCTAATGAGGATATCACAGTGGTGCCAAAGTGAAAGGTGCTGAATTATGTATGATTCTTCATCAGTGCAACAATAGTCCTGTACATCATTATGAGACATTGTTTTGCTGAAGAGATTAAAACATTCTTAGTTCCAGACCCTGCAACCTATACGCGCTGAAAGAGGTTATTAATGGAATTTTTAGGGAGAGTTTCTTGTGGATTTCTTTTGGGTTGAAAAACAAATCTCATGGGACAAAGATGTGGTGGGTCATGACACTGTATAGATGAAGAAGAGAAGCAAATTAACCATACTTGTATTATCTTCTTTTTAAAGGCAGCATAATAAAATACAGTGTAGCAGGGCTATGCTTAATGATAAATAACCCAGGTGCCATCACAGGATGCTCCACTCTCCTGCCTTGAACTCAGCGGGCCTCGGCAGCTGAGCTGGATAATAGCAATGCGCGTAAAGGCTTCGGAGGCCTAAGTCATCAACATCTCACTACTCAATACCAGCATGACCAATATTTTAGCGTATTTTTATTTTATCTGCCATGACTTCTTACATTGCGTAGGAGTCAGTTACTTGCTACGACTGTTACCTTTCTTTCCCTCCTCTTGAATCGTAAAAAGTTGAGTCCAGCCACTCCCTTCTATATTTTGAAATATTTTCTCCATAAAGCCTTTTTTTTAATCTCCTGAAACCTTCTTGGATGGTTTTGCTTTTTTTCCATTCATGGGAGGAGAGGGTAGGGATTTTGAAAACCAGTGTCTCTAAGATTAGACTTGATGTGCCCGGAACTTGAACCCCAGTCCCAGCAGGCTGAATGACCTTATTGAATGTTTCCCCATTTTCTGAGCCTTGGTGTCCTCATCTGTAAAATAGGGGCAGTGCTCTATATAGCTCGCAAGGCTGAGGATTCAATAACAGAAAAATCTCAAACACATTATGCCAGACGTATACAGATGCACACCATGAAATTAGTGATAGAAATCAGAAGAGTGAGTGCCTCTGTTTGCAGAAGGGGCTTGCCTGGAAAAGGGTATGAAGGAACTTGCTGGCATACTGGAAATATCTTGCTTGTTTTGTTGGTTATACGGTATATACATTTGTCATGATTTTTGTGTTCCATACACTTTAAATTTGCAATTTATTAGAGGTAAATTATACCTCAATAAGAAAGTACATTTAAAAAAAATTAAGTATCTGTAACCTTCAGGTAAAAGTGATCCATAAAAGCCTGATATACTAATTTTGACTTCAATTTCCTTCTGGAGTATCCTGAATGATCTTAGATTTAGATTTTATAAAAGATTTATCTGCAGTGTTGATAATTCTAATTAAATTTTCTAGAGTTAAAAAACAAAACATATATAGGAAGAGATTGTCTCTGAATTGCCCAGAGTTTTAATATTGAATTTTTTGTGGTACTTTCAGTTATTTTTTTTCTATCTTGATTATTTCTTTATATTCTCTTCTCGCTCCTTTCTTTTTCAGGAGAGAGAAAGGATGTCTATTATATTAGTCAGTTTTGTGACAAAACACCTGAGAAAATCAACTTACAGGAGCAAAGCTTTATTCTGGTTGATGGTTTTAGGGGTTTTGGTTCATGGTCAGCTGACTCCATTGCTGTGAGCCTGAGGTGAGGCAGAACATTATGGTGATGGGAGCCTGTGGAGGAGACTGTTCACCTTGTGGTGGCTAGGAAGCAGAGACAAACAGACAGGAAGATGCTGGGGACATGATATAGTCCCCAAAGGCATTCCCCAAGGACCCCTTCCTTTGAACTAGGCCTCATCTTCAGTTCCTATCACCTCCCATAGTCCATTCAGCTGTGAAGATATCAGTAGATTCGTCCACTGACGAGATTAGAACCCTCATGATCCAATCACTTCCTAAAAGCCCTACCTGGGAACACGGCTGCATTGGGAATCAAGGTTTCAATACATTAGCCTCTGCAGGATATGCCAGACCCAAACTATGTTTGTTTCGCATCAGTTGTACCACCTTAGAACTCCAGACTTTTCAACAGCTTGAAAAATTTGTAATAGTGAGTCTCACAAAGAAATAACTTGATTTAGCATTAACAGAGTATTTTTCAGGATTCATCATCACAGGGTAAAAGGTTATGTTTTATTTGGCT
>RJWT010042320.1:0-12163 GCA_004365215.1 Cuniculus paca
TTTCACTTCAATAGCTTTTTGTACAGGAAGCATCTATTTTCCTTCTGCAGCCTCAAGCAGAAACCAATGCATCACTTTGATCCTAAATAACCAGTGAGGGGAAATAGCTGACTAGGTCTGAACAGGCACAAGAATTTATGGTTACAACTCTATACGTATTTACTTATTTTACTCAGCTGATTTGCACATTGTTGCAGATACATGGAGTGGATTCTGAATATGCCCCCGAGTCAAAGCCCTTTGAAGCTCTATAGATCTCACTCCCCTTTCTAGCTTCAGTAATGTCTGTATTGAACCAGCAAGGAAAAAATATTGAGATAATGCTAGGGTGGGGCCCTAGGAAAATAGAAGCCACTCAGCATACTTCCAGTAGGAAAATGTCTCTGAATGACCGGCAGTCACCGCTGGTCCAGGCAGTGTCTGGCTGGACATCATTGCCGTCCAGAGGCATTCTGTGCCCTGTCCAGATGGTCAGTGCTGGCTGTCAGATGCTCACTTGCACAGGGAAGCTGTTCTTCCAGAAGTAACGGGCCACACTGCCCTGGTGGCGCACACAAGCACTCTTATATGACAGGATCATGCCCCACCCTGAGTCTGCCTGTGTTAAGTGGAAAGAGGGTTTAAGTGTCCAGATCACAAAAAAGTACCCAACTCTGTCTGTCTCTCCGTCTCTTTCAGTGTGTATGTTAGGTTGGGGGCTGGGGATTCGACCCAGGGCCTCTGCACAGAGCTGTCTTCCGGCCCTTTTTTTTATTTAGAGACAAGCTCTCACTAAATTGCTCAAGCAGGCCTAGAACTTGTGATCCTCTTGCCTCAGCCTCCCAGAGTGCCAGGGTTACAAGGCTCGCACCAGCACCCCTCACTCAAAGTCTTTTAATGTGTCAACATAAACTGATAGATTTTAAGAAATATTTTTACAAATAATCCTCACTTGTTAACATAAAAAATTAACTTGTACTCTTCTAGCCCTGTGGTTTTGCAGAGGGTGCAGGACGATGGGAAGACCCCACTGGATCTAATCGCTGTCATAGATAATCAGCATGTGACGGGCCACAGAACTGGCTCTAAACACACTGGGAGTCCGAGGCCCACGCTCCCGATATCACCGGTTCATAGCACGTTTCCTGGAGTCAGGAGGGGAGGCAGGGTTCCCTCTCCAGCATCTGGGCTCCGGGAAGAATTAGGAAAAGCTCAGCTCCGAACCACAGTCTGCCTCTTTGCTCATCCGGATAACTTAGTAGTCAGGTCAGTTGTCTGGTGTCTCTCCAGGGGAAAAGGGAAAAGAAGAGACAAGTGCGCTTACCTGTATATCACTGCTTGTCTTCCGATTCTGTTCCTCACGAAAATCCCCATGAAGAAGATGCCAAGGTGCATACTGTTTCCGTGATTGTCCTATGTGAGATCAACAGAAGACCTCTGACCACTGTCCACAAGAGTCAAGCTACGGGGAGGACTAAGCAATCGTCCATGGACAATGGGTAAGAAAAATATGGGATTTTACAGTGTACATGACAGAATACCATGCAGCCATCAAAAAGGAAATCCCATCACTAGATCAATGTAAATAAACCTGGGTGACTTTCTACTAAGTGAAATGCTAAGTGACTTTATACTAAGCCAGGCATAGAAAGACAAATACTGCATGACCTTACTTAGAGGTGGGATCTAAAAAAGTTGAACCCATCAAAGCTGAGTAGGATGCTGGTGCGCAAGGAGACCTGATATTCAGCAAAGGATACACAATTTGTCTTACACAAAAGGACAAACCCAGGAGCTCAATTGCATATCACAGTGACTCAAGTTACCAATGGACTGTATTCTTCGGACTCAGACTGTGTAGATTTTCAGCGGTCTCACCCAAGGAAATGCTAAGTGTGTGCAATAACACATATGCTAATTAGCTTTATTTGGCCATTACACATTTACACATATTTCAAAACATGCTGTGCAAGATACATACATGTGTGCAGTGTGCACATGTCCACTAAACCATACACTTTTCTGGGGACAGTTGCAATGTCTCCTCGGGTCACTCAGGGTCTTGCAGTTCCTGGCTGCAGCCCACCCCATCCCTCCTGATAACTGAGGTGAATCTGGCAAGTATCCAGGCAGTGAGGGGACAGTTGGGGGACAAGGACAGGAATTTAACCCCTGCACATTTAGGGGTGGAGAAATGCAAAACCAGAGAGGACACCCAGGTACCCCTCTACCCTGAACACCGGGGCACTGCGCTGGTAGAAATTGGAAGAGTCAGCTGGATCCAGTGGCAGTCACCTGTGATCGCGGCACCAAGAGGACAGCAGGTTCAAGGCCAGCCTGGGCAATTTAGCAAGATCCCATCTCAAAACACAAACACGAAAAGGGCTGGGGACGTAGCTCAGTGCAAAGGCCCTGGGTTCAATGCCTAGTACTACAGAGGAAGAAAGGGAAGCTGAGTGGAGGGAGAGAAGGATGGAAGGAAGGATGATCGGAAGGGAGGGAGCGGTGGAGGGAGACGGAAGGACCCTGCCGAGACTCAGCTCTGTGTCGCCGTCCCGGAAGCAGCACCTCCTCATGTCCTTGTGCTCAGTGACGCAGGACACAGGCAGTGGCCACCCCTGTGTGTGTCGGGTCAGCATGGGGGGAGGCTGTCAGGAAGTGCACCGGGGCTCTCCTGGCCTTGAGCAGTTTTTAGGGACTAGGGATCCTGGTGCCCTGGACAGTGTGACGATGGGGGAAGCGAGCGTTTCTTTACTAGGCCCCAAGCGCTGTGGCGACCCCAAGGGCCTGCGTGCTCCTCCCCGTCACTCCCAGCATTCTTTCCTGCCGGCTCCCACAGACCGGCCTTAGTCCGTCAGCTCCTGCCCACCGTCCCTGGGTCGCCAGGCCTTCTGTGGCCACTTTGGTCACAGACAGACACACAGTGAACCCAGCAAGCAGCCCAGCTCTGCTGCCTGGCCCGGAGTCAGCGGCTCACCCTCCACTGGAGGATGCTGCGGCTCCCTCTGGGTCCCCTGCAGGACCTGCCGGGAAGGAACCGAAGCCCACACTGCCTCACGGCCCCAGTGGCACAGGGCAGGGTGAGCCAAAGCACATGAGCAAGTCCCTGCCACCAGAAGAGCCCCAGCACCCGGGCACGGGCAGCCGCGTCTCTAGAAATGGAGAAAAGCAGAACTGATTTGTCAGTGACCCCAGACACCCTGAGTGTCTGTGGGCCGCTGCCAGGTATGTGGGTGCAGATGGCGAAGAAATGGGGACAGCCCTAAGCAGGGCAGCCTTGAGAGAAGCAAAAGAAGGTTGAGCAAGTCTACCGAGGACCCTCTCAGCCTCCGCACGGCCTGCGGCCACCCGGCCCAGTTCTGCCTGACGCACAGGGGCAGTGCTCACTGGGGCAAACTGCGGGCGCCCGGCCGAGGGGAGCGAGATGCTTCCAAAGGGCCAGCGGAGCCGACCTGGAGGGAGCTGTTGTTGCTGAAACTGCAGGCCTCTCTCCGATCACTGACACAACTCCATTTTATGCGAAAAGTTGGTCAACAGAGAGAGGACAATGAGCCTCGATTATGGGCACAGCTTCGTGGGTGACCATGCACAGTGACCCAAAGCCACACCCACTATGGGAGGTGGACAGACGCAAAGGGGGCAGTGCGTTGTCACAGCCTTCCCGGCTCAGTCTGCCCGGGGGCTGGACGGCCACGTGGAGAGCACTGCGGAGAGGAAGAAATAAAATACAACCACACACAGGAAGGGGCTCATTCTGCCCATGGTCCGTCTAAGAGGAATGAAGTATACGGGGAGAGAAGTCCTGGCTAGAGTCCCTGTGGGCAGATGCCACTGCCTCATTCTTGATTAACACTTGACATGGCCTTAGTACCTTCGAAGTGCTGGATGAAGAAGTGCACAGTACTCACTTAGATGGCTTCTTTGTGCCTGTATGCAGTACTGGAGATTGAACCTGGGGCTTTCACACTGAGCTACAATCCCAGTCCTTTTAAGTTTTTTATTTTGAGACAGGGTCTTGCTAAGTTGCTCAGGTTGACCAGGGGAGGCTCAAATTTACACTCCTCCTGCCTCAGCCTCCCAGAGTGCTGGGATTGCAGGCACGCAACACCGTGCCTGGCTGGATGACTGTCTTACAAATGAGATACTCTGCTGGAGAGCATCGAAAACCTCAAAAATCTCCCATCTAAGAAGCAGCGCTGTCACAGCTCTGCCTGAAGCCAGTAGATAATCTTTCCAACTCACGCAGTGCAGCAGAGAGACGGTGAAGCCTCCTGACCCTCTACCATCAGTGCTGGCTTTGCGGGGCCATCAGTGCCGCAAGGCCAGGGTCCGGGCCTCACCTTCACAGGGAAGACCTCCTGCCCGAATCCGTCCAGCGGCTCCACCTCGTTGATGTACATCAGCTCGGCCTCCGCCGGCAGGATCCCACTACAACCAAACAGCCGCGGAGAGAAAGCCGTGAGGGCCACAGAGGATCCACCTCACGGACGGCAAATTCCAGAGCTGGGCTTAGCTCTGGCATCTGGGAAGACCAACCCACCCGGTGAGGGCAGGGGTGCTGTAGGGAATTTGTTAACACATCCCAGCCTTCACCTGATGGAACCAGGAGAGGAAGGCAAAGCATTTCACTAAGAGCCACAACCCTGGAACACTCCAGAACCCTCCCAGACATCCCTGCGAAGAATGCCGCCTGTTCAGAAAAGAAGTCACTTTTTTCTCAACTGGGAAAAATTTCCAGTATCTTTAGTTTTGGTATTGGGAATTGAACTCAGGACCTTGCGACTGCCAGGCAGGTACTGCGCCGCTGAGCTATATCCCCAGCCCCCAAAATCCTTTTAAAGAGCAAAACTTTTAAATATGGTTTCTTATGGTTTGAAGATACTTTGGAAGCTGAGTAGCCAAGATAACAGCGGCTGAGTGTGGGCTTCTTTGAGGATGGGTGGAAAAGAAGAGCCCCAAACAGCTGCAAGGGCCTGAGGTCTCTCCTGGCCTCGTCCCTCTGGGTTTCACCTTCCCACCCAGCACGGCGCTCCAGGTCTTCACACCCGGCGCAGGAAGCCTGGGCTTCCCAGATGTGAGAGCAGGTTCTCTCCCACATCTGTGTGGGCTTCCTGGGGTGGAGGAAGAGGAGGAAGAGAAAGGCAGGAAGGAGCGGGAGCGCAGTGTTCAACCCCACCTACTCCTTTCTCAGGGCAGAAGAGAGCAGAGTCACGCGGCGGAAGGGAGGACCCGTGCTGACTGGGCCAGAGCGGGCTGGGGAGACACAGGCACCCGCTGCCTCTGCAGCCTCACCTGTGGGCTTTGTGCTCCTGGGCGACCTTCTGCGTCAGCTCCTCCAGAGCAGCCTCTTCCAGGGCCAGATCCTGGAAGAAAAGAAAGCATTTAGGTCAAGCAGCTCAGGCATCCGCCTCCTGCTTGCAAACCGGCTCTGTGGGAGCTCCCTTCTTCTCCAGAAGATGTTCCCAACTGGGCATGATGTGCATACTGGGAAGCTGAGGCAGGATGTTCACAAGTTCAAGTCCAGCTGGAGGTAGTGAGATCCTGTCTCAAAATAAAAAATTTAAAGAGGGCCAGGGATGTAGCTCATTGCAAAGGCCCTGGGAATCCCCACTACCTCCAAAAACCAAAACAAAACAACACAACACAACAGAAAGGAAGGAAAAGAGGGAGGAAGGCAGGCAGGAAGAAGGAAGTTCCTTAGAAGCTACACTCTCCTTCCATCTCTCCTTCGCTCCCGCAGAATGAAGGGCTCTAATGTTCAGGACTGAGTTACGACTCCTACTGTTATAATACAGCTCTGCATTAGAACTCAGACGATTTCCAGGTCTATTTCAGGTTGCCATCTAATTTCTGCAGGAAGAGTCTTGTTTTTTTTTCTTTTGGTACCGGGGATCAAACTCACAACCTTGCGCATGCCATGCAGGCACTTGTGCCGCTGAGCTAAATCCCTGGCCTCAAGAGTCCTATTTGCCTCTGCCTTCCTCCCTATAAGCCTGTCTCTCAACTATACTTTTATCGGAATTGTCCGGTAGTTGCACGTGCATTTTTAATGATCAGGACGTGAAGATTAATGAATTTCTAGGCCGCCATTCTTTCAAACACTGAACCCAGGAAGGGACTGCACCAGGGCCTTTTTGCCCACCTTTACAACAGTGGTAGACAAATCCGAACCACAGGTGGGCAGAGCAGGCTTGCCTGGGTGTCAGTGGGCAGTCGTGACAGCAGAGAGCGTCATGAGGGCTGGAAGAGCTCTGGGGAGCTCCATGGGGTAATAGGGGTGCAGAGCTGGAGTCTCAGCCAAGGGACACACGGCAGGCGAAGTCCGTCTGGAGCGGGGGCTGGGTGTCCACTGTCTGCTGTTGCAGGAGGACTCCGAGTTTGTCCAGCTGAGGGCGCTCTGAGGCTCACACTCCGGGGACTGCCCAGCCGGCATGGATATTTTGGCAGAAATCCCACAAAGTGCCTCATTCCTTTCCCTTCTAAAATCCCATCTCGGTAGAGATTTATCCTTAAGTTAACAACTCTTCATGGAAGAAATGGCACCCCCAAGAACGGACGCTTCAACACGGTTAAGAAACGTCCCATCTCGAAACAGTACCAGGGGGACAAGCAGTTATTAATGAAAGCTGAAGAATGAGGCCGTCGCTGCAGGGGGTTGTGTGCAGGGAGAGGATGGAGGGCATCGCAGGAGCTCTGCTTTTTGGGGTACCAGATCAATCCGCTGCTTCTCTCAGGCTGTGCAAGCAGCGGCTCACGCGCACCACGGCAGCTCCGCGCTACCTTCCCAGCTCTGCGCTTGGGGGCTCAGCAGTGCGCGTGGGGGTCTCAGGGCCAAGGAGGGGTGATAACATGGTATTAATTTTGAAAAACGAACAAAAGGCAGGCGATAACTGAATACATGAAGGGTGAGAGCAGATCAAAAAGGATCGCATTAAACCTCTGCGTCCCACTTTGCAAAAAAGAAAAGGCCCAAGGAACCCCTGGGACTGAACTCCCGAGTCGCCCCCAAGGGCCCCTCGGCGGTATGTGCCCCGCCAGAGGACGTGGTGGGGCGAGCAAGGGGCACAGAGGGGCGGCGGAGTGCGTGCCTGCACAGGGTCGCACACCTGCGGGGCTGGCGAGCGCCCTGTGTACTTAACTTTGTTCTTTTCTCTGCTGAAGAAACACCATTTGACAAATTCGGTTCCTTTGTAAGATCAAACACAGCCATCGCCCGCCTTCCCTCCCCCACCCAAGGAGGAGGAATGCATTCCTGGCTTTGAAAGGCCAGTGGAACCGGGCAGACAGTTTACAGCCCTCTGTGGCTCCCCACTGCCTGCTCAAAGAGGTCAACACCTGGGCCTGGCATTCAGCCCATTCTCCAGTGTGGCCGGGGCTCCCTTCTCCTCACTTCCGCTCCCAGGGTTCTAGGCCTCGGGCAAACAAATGCCTCTTCCCACAAGCTGTGCATTCGTCCCTATCCGTGCTCGTGCCCACCCTCCTGGGAAGAAGCATCCAGTGCCCCCACACCGTGTGCAATGTCACATCACCCTTCAGGCTCGTCTCAGCACTCACGCACCGGATGGAGCTCCTCTGTTCCCAGCGGATATAAGCCTCACCTCCCCGGAGCGGCCTCTTGCCCTCTGCACTCTCGCAGCCCTTCACACAGGCTGCCCGTGCGTTTCCACCACAGTGATCTGCAAGCCGCTCGATTCTCGGCTCTTGATTCACTCTATTCAAATACAGGCAGCCGTTCCTGTTCCCCTTCAGGTCACTGCTGGGGTCATCACCCCAGGGCTCTGCCACTGTCACTGCTCGGAAGTCCTCAACGTACAGTAAGTGGCAGAGAACTCTGAGTCATGCAAAGCTGGTGAATGATTATCTGGGCCTTCTGCCTCTCCTCTGTCTGCTTACGCTCCAAAAAGCAATGTCTGCAAAGCACACTCTTCAATATCCTTGGGTTTGTGCATAACACAGATACAGTAATGCAGATGACTATGACCGCGGTGGCGGTGGTGGTGGTGGTAAGACAGCTGAATAATAGTTACTGCTAATTCCACCACATGCATTTTTTCCTAGAGTGCTCACAACAGGATCAGAGTTGTTAAACTCGTCATAGATGAGAAAACTGAGCTGTGAAGGTTCACTAACGCACACAGCCGCATGGTCACATGGCCACATGGCCTCGACAGCCAGGATGTGACCAGAGAACACGGCACACTCAGCATCCAGCACACAGCACGGCACGGCACGGTACGGCGGGGCGGGGACACAGACACGGAGCTGAAAGGAAGTGGCTGCAGGAGGAAGCCTGCGAATCATCACAGCTCAGCCCAACACGGGGACAACAACCAGCTTCTGTCACCACAGCGGCGACCAAGCACTTAAAATGCAGCCAGTGCAACAGAAGAACTGAAGTTTTTATTCAAGTTAACTTTATTCAGTTGAAATTCGAAGCTGGTCAGCACTCAGAGTTGGTCTCTTCCCACAGGCAATGTGATAAAGAATGGGAAAAATGTGGTGAACGACCAACCCTCCACCATCAGCCCCTCCACCCGACACAAACCACACGAGGCCTAAAAGCATCAGGTCTGAGCTCGCACCAGCCACGCCGGCAAACATGGGTACTGGCTCAACCTCGCTCACACCCATCCCGATCAGGAAGTGCTCTACAACATCTGCTCGTTTCCCTGAACGGAGGACGATGGAATGAGAAGAATCAATAAGGCATCAGAAATGCAGCAGAGAACAGTTATCACTCAAAGTTAAGAGATCCGCAGTATTTCCCTGACCTCTGAGAACAAGGTGAGCTTTGGTCCAGTTAAATCCATTCCACATACTAATGTGGATAGCAACTCTAGTCCTACTCATCCTAGTTGCTCGAAACCTAACACCTGGTCTGCATCTGGCCTTGACTGCAGGGAGGCGGCGACAGACTGGGCTCTGATGACCTCCCTTTGGTCTGTTTCCCAAGATGCAGTTCCCAGAGCATTCACTTCCACAAAGACACCCCTGAGTTCGCCAGTCTAGCCGGAAACTGTCCTATCAGATGCAGGGAAGGTGGGGAGAGACGGATTGCCCTGGGCAGGTCAGCTGACTCTTTGTCAGGCACTGTGCCAGCCACCCGTAGAAGGTGACCTCACAGGACTTGATTTTAATTGATTAGGCATTGCAAGCGGAGAGAGGGGAGCCGTGCAGAAGGTGCCAGTGGCCAGGAAGGCCAACTTTGCACTACTTGGCAAGCCACTCCTTGGAAAGGAGCTCATTTGCGTCAAAGCCTCAGTCGCTGAAACGACAGAATAGCGATCAAAAGTCAAGATGAAACTGAAGACAAGGAAAAACTTCAGAAAGAAAACAATTATGGCCGATGTGGCAGTGCATGCGTGTAATCCCAGCATGTGGGATGCAGAGACAGGAGGACTGCCACGAGTTTGAGACTGGCCTGGGCTACCAAGTGAGTTGAAGGCCATCCTGAGCGACATAGCAAGACCCTGTCTCACAAAACAAAATGCAAAACAGCAAACAATTACAGGGACCCACAGATCGTCCACCAGATAAACACCACAGGAGTGGCACCACGTTGGTTGTGATCACCCGGCTAATGTTTACAGAAGCATAAAAATAAATTTTTCATGCCAGGTGCAGTGGCACACAGCTGTGATCCCAGCACCTGCAGTGTCTGAGGCAGACAGGTCACGAGTTAAAGTCTCACTTCGTGTAGCAAGATCCTGTCTCGAAACATTTTCTAAAACAGGGGGGTGCTGGGAAGGCAGCTGAATGCGTGCCCTGGATTTGATCCCCGGTACCATAAAAACACTTTTCCAAAAAAAATAAATACCTTAGAAGGTCTCCAGACACCCTCATAACTGGTAGGAGGCCAGGTTTTGCCTATTTTATTTTCCAAACATCTGCTTTGCTTTCTCATGTTTACCTCACAGCTAGCACCTTCTGCCCAGATGTCAGTGCACGACAGCTCCCAACCTGGCTTCCTCCTGCTGAATGACTCCTGCTCCAAGTGTAGCTGCTAGGGAAGCCCAGGCATTCAAAGGCCTCAGAAGCTTCAACCCCTACAACTCCCCCTGAACCCCAAACCCTGTCAAGCTCTGTCTGGGCCGTCCCCTGCCCCTTCCTTCCCTGCCCCTCAAAGTCCAGCTGTCCTGCGGGCCACAGCTCACACTGTGTAGTCTGGAAGCTTCCATCGTCCTCCAAGTGTGTGGCATCTACCCAAGTAAAACCCGGATCACACTTTATGACACTTGGCACAGCAGCCTGATCTTGCAAACTTCCTATTCACCCACGCTGGCTGCAGCCTCCTTGAAAACATGTACTGCGCCTTGTATAACTCCGTCCCTTGGGGTTAGCTGCCCGGGCCAGTGTTCGGGGCAAAACAGTTGCTTCAGAAAAATGTTTAAGTGGTGACATTGATGATCTGTAGAACCTGAGCCTGTGTGCTGGGCAGGCACTGCTCTGCCCCACGCCTGTGCCCACATCTCCAGACTTCCTCTCAAACCCTCATGCCGCCATCCCAGCAACCAACAAATCTTCCTCGGGACTCGAAGCTGGGCTGGCCCCTGATTCAGTCTGGGAAGAGGCATTTTACCTCACCCGTGAAGCCCACGTGAGCCCTGTGCCACAGTCGTGCAAGACAGACCAGGCCCTACTGAAGGACCATGAGGCTAGTGGGTTAAAACAATGCGTAAAAATGACCCATCTCACACACTCCAGGGGTCCTGGAGTGCATGCGCACGCACATGGGCACGGGTATGCGGTGGTTCGCGTGTATCAGATAGGCCGGCTGTTGAGGAAAGGCAGACTCTCAGGAAGGTGACACCTGCACAGGGACCTCTGCAGCAGAAAGACCAGGGCCAGAGCTGTGGCACACAGAGGACACCAGGCACCAGGGCTCCGGGCTGGGACGGAGGTCAGTGTGTCCCCAAAGCAGGCAAGTCAGAGGCTGGAGCACACTGAGCAGAGAATCTTCCTGGACTCTTCCTACGTTTACTGACAATGATCCTATATATGTATGAGGCATCACGTGACGCCTGGAACAGTGCCTGCACTGCTGGAATGGGCTACTCGGCTAATTAACACTCGGTCTCTTACACACTTGCCATTTCTCTGCGGAAAGAACACTGAAAATCCACTGGGGCAGCAATTTGGAAATACGCGCCACCGTGACGCCTCGTCACCAGGCTGTGCTGCAGGTCACCAGAGCTTACTCCTCCTGTCAAACGGAATCCTGGCAGCCTTGGACAGCACGGCCCCGGCCCTTGCCCCTGTCCCTTCCTTGGCTCACCACTTTCTCTCCTACTTTCATGAGTCTGAAGTTTCAGACTCCACAAGTGAGGGAGATCATGCAGCTGTGCTGGTTCATTTCACCCACCATCATGTCCTCTAGACTCACCGATGCTGTGCGAATGAGAGGAGTTTGTTCTTTAAAGGCTAAATGCATTTAGATACTATATATAGATATAGATATAGATATATACACACCCATATATCCAGAAGTGGAACAGCTAGACCACAGGGTAATTCTATGTTTAGCTCTTTTCTTTTGAGGAACTTCCATGCTGTTTTCCATGTATCTGTGTTAATTTAAATCCTCACCAAGTATGTATTAAGGCGCCCCCTTCTCCATAGCTTCACTGACACTGTGTCTTTCTTCTTTCGGCCAACAGCCATCCTACCAGATGTGGGCGATGTCTCACTGGAGTTTAATTACTATTCCCTGGTGACTACTCACATTGACTATTTTCCCTGTATCTGTGCATGAAATGTGTATTCAGGTCCTTTGCCCATCTTTAAATAGAGCTGTTTATTTTCCTCTTCATGAGTAGTGAGTGTGTTCCTTATGTATTTTGGATACAAGCCCCTTACTTACCTGGGCTGAGGCATCATTTGCAAATACTTCCTCCCAATCTGTGAGTTGTCTCCTCACTCTTAATTAATTCTCTTTGCTGTGTAGATGCTTTTTAGCTTGATGCAATCTCATTTATTTTTGTTACCAGTACTTCCGGGGTCACATGCAAGAAATCATTGCCTAGATCAATGCTGTATAGCTCTTCCCATTTTTTTTGAACAGTTTCACAGTTTTAAGTCTTCGATGCTCTGAAAGTCTTTGAGGTGTCTGGAGTTGTTTCTTGCGTAAGGGGTGAGACAGTGGTCTGATTTTGTTCCTTCCATGTGGATAGCCAGTTTTCCCAAC
>RJWT010042321.1:0-12156 GCA_004365215.1 Cuniculus paca
GAGCAGCCGCTCCCGATGTTGGAATGCGCTCGGTGCAGACCCTGCATCTGCCTTCCCTCTAGCATGCATTATTTTATTAAAGCACAAAATCACTCTGGAATAATAGGGCAACTGTAAGGGTACACATTTTTTAGTATGAAAAAAGTTTGGAAGATTTTTAGTCACATATGACTGAAGGACAATTAACTTGGTTATTATACTAGTAAACTCAACCTCATGACTACGTACTTTTCAAAGGAAGCAGCTACCTTATATAACATTTGATTCAATCTCACCAATTAACAGCACACACTAATAATTGCAAAAGGCTTATTAAAACCAGTCATTTCATTTTTCAAACATTAGTGACTATTACCACATAAATATATCCACTTTAATATGAACAGGTCTCTGGCAAAAGTTACATGATTTTTTCCAGAACAAGTACACTTGCTAGGTAAGTTAAAGATACTTTTAAGCATCCATTACATTTCAAGGGTGTGGGAGGAGAGAAGACAAATGATACATTGACAATACAGAAGTCTTATAGAGGAAAAAGGAATGGAGGTAAATAAAAGGACTAGCAAAGATGAGTGATGGCACTGATAATGCCTGATGCAATATTTGAGCAGAAACCTACAATAATGTCAAAGCAAGAGCAAAGGCTGTGAGATTGCATTATACTCACACAAATGGGATGGGACATGAATAATCTAAAATTCAAATGATTAAATTATTACAATGGAAAATGTGTAACAGATACCACACATAATATGAAAATCGTAATGAAAACTGGCTTTAAGAGTAAAACAAATTATCAGCAGAGTTAAGAGTATGGAGAGGCCCAAAGGTGCTGTCAGTATCTTTTCACTTAGAATTTAAAATAAATGGAATTTATTCACTTACTAATTTCTTCAACAAATTTTTATACTGAATACCTATGACAAACTAGGAACCATTTTAGGAAGTAGAGAATAAAAATTAAAAAAAGAAAATTAAAAAAATTAAAAATTAGAAAAATTTAAGTACTCTAATGAAGGTTACATTGTGAGAAGAAACAATAAATAAAAGAAAAACGTCAATTATACATTTTCAGGTTAGAAATGAGTTATTAGGAGAAATCAGGCTTAAAGGCACAGAAAACAGTTTTTTGGTTAAATGATGAACTTGTATGACCTATTAGCCCTGTGCCCAAAAATTAGCCTTTGAAAAAGACTGAGGGAGAGATGGTTTTCACAATATTGTATTTAAAAAAGTAAACTCTTGAGCACTTGAGGATATCTTTAATATGCGTGTTTGCAGGGGACTGTGAATAAAGAAAATGCAAAAGTGAGAAAAAATTTTAACTTCTATTCTGGCTTTTGACTCTGTTGGGAGGATCATTGTGTATTCTTTTAAAGAAATATGCAGCTATGTTGGTCAGTGTGAGTTGCAAAGATAAAATCAAAGTACATACTTCAGAAATCTTGATGAGACAAGCAAATTTCTTAGAACAGGGCAAGAGGCATTACATTATCTGACTTCAACATATATAAAACAGTCATCCCAACAGAATGGTACCAGCATAAAAAGACACATAAGCCAATGCAACAAAATGGAGGCGATGTGCGAACTTTTACAAGTAGCCAAACGATTTCAACAAAGGTACTGAGAAAACACATTGCAGAAAGGATAGAAATCAATAAATGAGACTGGAAAAATTGGCTATCCATAAGAAAAAGCACGAAACTAAACCTGTATCATCTCTTATCCAGTACAAAGCTCAAATCAAAATGGATTAAAGACTAATGCACAATCTAAAACAATGACACAACCAGAAAAAAGTATAAGGGAAATGCTCAAGGGCACCAGAATGGGCAAGGATTTTCTAAAAGCACAAGAAACAGAAGAATGCATAGATAAACAGTATTATATATATAAAAAAAGCTCCTGTACAGAAGAGGAATCAAAGAGAAAACCTACAGAATGAAGAACATATTTGCAAACTATACATATATACAGAGATTAACAATCTGAACTCATAAGGAACTCCCAAAACTAAACAGCAAACAACCAAACAACCAGATTGGAAAATGGGTCAAAAAACATACATAAATCATCAAAATTTTCAACTTCACCAATCAAAAGAAATGCAAATCAAAACCACGAGACTCTCACTTCAGTCAGAATGATTGCTACTACAAACACAAAAATAACAATGCTGCTGAGGATGTGGAGAAAGAAATTTTGCATACTTTTGGTGAAAATGTAAATTAGAATAGCTATAATGGACAGTATGAAGGTTCCTCAAAAAACTAAAAATACAACTACCATATAATCCACTAGCAGATATATCCAAAGGATATGAAACCAGTACGTCCAAGAGACATTTGCTCTCCCATGTTTGCTACAGTACTACTTACAATAGCCAAGAAACAGAAAGAACCAAAGTGCCCAACAATGATGAATGGATAAAGAAAAATGTGATATACATGGAATACTATTTAACCATAAAAAGAATGACAACATGGATGGAATTGGAGTTTTTTTTTTTTTTTTTTTTGCAGCACTGGGGATTGAACTCACGACCTTGCGCTTGCCAGGCAGGCGCTTAGACCGCTGAGCTAGATCCCCAGCCCTGTTTTTGAGACAGGGTCTCACTATGCTGTTCAGGCTGGCCTTGAGCTCACTTTGTAGCCCAGGCTGGTCTCGAACTCACAACAATCCACCTGTCTCACCCTCCCGAGTGCTGGGATTAAAGGCGTGAGCCACCACGCCAGGCTGGAATTGAAGATTATTAAGCTAAGTGAAATAAGGCACCAGAAAACAAGTGCTGCATGATATCACTCATAGGTGGAACATAAAAAAGGTCGATTTTATAAAAATTGAGAGGAGAATGGCAGTTGCTAGAAGTTGGGGAGATGAGAGAAGATAGGCTGGGGAAAGCTTGATCAGTAGATATAAGCTGCAGTTAGATAACAGTTAAATTCTATTGTGTTATATTACACAGTAGGGTGACCACAGAGTTTGTGTACTATACATGTCAAAAAGCTAGAAGAAAGGATTTTGAATATTTTCACTACAAAGTGATAAACGTTTGAAGAGACTTTAAATTTAACTTGATTACATAATGTATACAGGTAACAAAACATCATGTGGTAACTCATTAATATGTCATTTCTATATTTTTATCTATCAAGTTAAAGTAAGTTTAAAGAAGAACAAAATAAAGATGAAATAAAACATTTTAAATGAGTGACCAGTATCACTCATATGTATTTTAAAAAGAAGTACAACCTTACTAATAAATCTTAATCAGTATCTTCTACATACGTCTCATGTAAAGGAAGAGCCAGGGCTAATTGCTCTTTATGCTAATTCTCCTTAAGGGACTATAAGGGATTTTTTTTTTTTTTTTTTTTTTGCAGCACCGGGGATTTAACTCATGACCTTGTGTTTGCCAGGCAGGCCCTTAGGCCACTGAGCTAGATCCCCGGCCCTTATAAGGGATGTTTGAAAGAAATGGAAGCAACACGGATCAACAGTGGCCCCTGGGAACCGGGAACTCTGTCATGTGTTTTAATTCTTGGCATTTCTTCAGAATCAAAGGAGGAACACAGAGTGGTCTGGGCCCTTCCTCTTAACAGGTATAGTGGCTGGTAACTTGAAAACATGAGGCTTAAATTCACAAGCCAAAGTAACTGTCTTAAAGGTACAATAATCTCAAAAGAAAAAAGCAAACACTAGTATATGCTACTAAATCAATGTTACATCAAAAGATAGACTAAGCATTTAAAATAAATAACTTTAAAGAAAAATATGAATTAAAATTATGAAGAATAAAAAGAACAAAGTAAAGTAATTAGGAAGAATGGTAGGAAACATGGCTAGTTAGGAGCGAACCTGACTATGGTCTTGAAGACAACAGCATTTTTTAACTTTATCTTCCATGCTTTGCACTGTAGAGTACTTCAAGAGATACGGTTTTGCAAGTTCATATTAGTTACTGAATTAGTTTTTACTGTATGATGGACTGCACAGGTAACAGGTTACATTATCAAAATTTTATAAAGAAACAAAAGCACAGAGATATTTCAGTAATTTCTCAAGGGAAGAATATAGAGCTCAAAAACAAATGGTGGAAAGGGAATGTGAAAGCAAACTCTCAAGTCCATGCTTTTTATATTATGCTTCCACTCAAAGTGCTTTAGTGCCTTACTGTATGCATAGCAAAAAGAGCCAAATTTATTCCTATTAAATATCCAAGATAAAATAGATTATTTGGCTAAATCACATTTCTTTGTTTTTGTTTTTTGAGAGGGTTTTGCTATGTAGTTCAGTTTGGCCTTGAACTCTTGGTGATCCTCCTATCTCAGCTTCCAGAATGCTGAGATTACCGGTGTGTACCACCAAGCTAAGTCACTTATTTATTGAACCTTAACTTTCAAACAAACAAAATTAGGCTTCGTATCACCAGCACTTTGGAACTCCAGTGAGAAAATCCCCTCAAGAGCCCTGGAAAATAACACAGTTACACTTTAAGATTAGCCAAATAAAGGTTAAAACTACTAAATCAATCTGTTTTATGTCTACTGTGCCCACACTCTAAAAGTCATTTTTATTATTGGAACTTGTTTCCTAACAATATCAAGTATGAGTTAATGAATAAAAAGCACATTACAGAGTAGGTCACATAGTAGGAGTTCAAAAAAGGGCTGGAAATATAATCGATACATAATAAAAGTTAAAGTCTATGCTTTTAACACTTTCTAAACAATATCACAGCGTTCTAGGTATTATGTATTGAAAAACGACTGAAACATCAGTACCCATATTTTTTTCCTTCGAATAGCAGCAGATGGTACTACACGAAGTTAAATCTTAAATGTGGCACATGATATTTTAAGACTCACTTGGAATGAATAAAACTTATTTGATCAATTTTTTATACATAGTTACAGAAAGAAATACAATGTCAGAAATTTACCTATGGAATTATCTGGTCCTTTTGACTTTGTGTAGGACAAAAATGCAGCTAGAAAGAAGATAGATGACAAAAGTTCTGCTCTTCCTACAACACCTGTTACCTAGAAAGAAAAAGAGAGGGAGGTTCATGTTAATGAAAAATGGCTCAAAACTATGTATAATATAGTAAACGACACTTGAACTATAAAGTATAATAGTTCAATAGTGCATTTCTTTAATATGCTTTGACCGCCCCCAAGTGGTGAATTTCTGTATCTTCTATAAATGGGAACTTCTTTTCACAGTCCTATTACTTTAACTTATTTTGAAATAATTATAGGCTCACAGTAAGTTGCAAAAATAGCACAGAGGCTTTGCATATTCTTTACCCAGATTCAGGCAACATTATCCATGATTACCATTCTAGAAGGATTCTTATAAACAAGAAAAAATCTAAGTAATTTTCTTAAAATATGAGCATTTTCAAAATACAAAAGTATCATAAATTCAGTAAATTATATCTCATAATTAACCTGCAAACTAAAAAAGACAACAGACTTTAAACAGTCCCTTTACTTTTGAATTTTTAAATAAGACTCCCAAAACTATCCCTTTGAAGTATTTTGAACTCAATGCAAAATTTAGAACAATCTACTATTTCTGGAAATGTTTGCAAAAATTGTTCAGCTAGATATTGCCTGGTACAAGACAACTAGTGCAGAGATGCACAGTATTCCTCCAAAACACAAAAACATGTTTTTGCTTATAAAAAAGTTTGTAAAAAAGCAACTGGACAAAACACTCTTATCTTTGCTAGGAGGAAGCTCTGGAGTTTCAAGAAAAGTAAGTAATTACTTTAAGTAATTATTTATCAAGATAAATAAAATCATAGTTTGGGTGTGTCTTGTAGGAAGTGTCTGACAGACACACTGACAATAGCAAATAGCTCACAAGTTTAAAACGTGACAACAGACAATTTAAAAACATGCAGCAGAGCATCATCATTTGTTTACTATGTCTCCAAATATTTTGATGTATTTTCATTCTTTATATAAATCTGCTTTATTGTCTTTCTTTTGAAACAAACACTGACAAGCTAACAAATATTTAAAAATCTATGGTGACAAAATAATTAGAGCAAGCTGGGAAGGTGGCAATTTTGCCACCACATCTGCAATTTTGGTTCTTGGGATGTGAGTTCAAGGCCAGACCAGGCAATTTAGTAAGATCCTGACTCAAAATAAGATTTAAAAAATAGAGGCAGTGACACAGAAGTACAGTGCTGATCTACCATACAGAAAGTCTTAGGATCAATCCCAGTACCAAAATAACAAAAAACTATACCAAAGAAAAGAACTGAATTCAATTATACTTTACACTACTAAAGTGAAGAGATTATATATACCTTATGCTCTTGATGGTTCTGTTTCAAAAACTAGTTTAAAATTTTATGCAGCCGGGTGTGGTGGCTCACGCCTGTAATCCCAGCACTCAGGAGGCTGAGACAGGAGGATCCTTGTAAGTTCGAGACCAGCCTGGGCTACAAAGTGAGCTCAAGGCCAGTCTGAATGGCGTAGTGAGACCCTGTCTCAAAAACACAAGGGCCAGGGATCTAGCTCAGTGGCCTAAGTGCCTGCCTGGCAAGCACAAGGTCGTGAGTTCAATCCCCGGTGCCGCAAAAAAAAAAAAAATTTATGCAATGGTGAGATTTTGTCCATGAAGAATTTAAGACATTGCACTACTTTAAGAGTTTTTAAATATTTGGATTAAAATCATGGCTAAATTTTTTCAAAGAATATGCACAGGTCACTATAGGTTTTTTAAAAATAAAGATTTAAAAAATTAATTACTGTTTTACTTACTGCTTCTGTATGTATTGGGTGCACTGCAAAAAGCAGAGCAGCAATCATACCACTCTTGTTGTCCAGAAAAAGTTTGCAGACTTTAAGAAATACCACACTAACCATAGCATGAAAAATCATATTTAGGAGATGATACGACATTGGTTTTAGTTCACTAAACATATAATTTAAGCGAAATGTCAACACTGTTAAGGGTCGGTAGGATTTGTGGCTTCTCTCCTACAAAGAAGAAAAAGCATTGATTATTAAAGTTACTTGGTCATTCAGGGTTCAAAAGCTAGTGATTGTTTTTACTATGAAAATAGTTGCATTTGACTGTGAAATAACAATAAAGTAATGAAATGCCCCAAGACAACATAAACATAAAAGATAGCATTATAATGTGTAGGCTTGTGATGCTTTTGTTCTCTTATTACAAAAACAAGAGAATTCCTCCCTGATATATGATGGTCAGATAATTCACCCGAGGAAGAACATTTGACATTCCTCTTAAATATTCAGATTTTTTTAAAAAGGTAGAACAGTGGTGCCACTGATCAAATTGGAACCTAGGATCTATCCAAATCAGCCTTCCTATCGCCAATGCCAAAGTTTATGTAACTGCTGGTTAAATCTTCACAAAGTAATCAAAAACAATGCTTACTAGATCAGTTCTAATAGTGATGATTCAAAAAGATATTCCCTAGTTGTACACAAGGATTAGACATTCCTCATTTTGAAATGACTTCAATATCTCTGTTTTTACTGATTACATATATGATGTACCATCCATTTAGAATGATCTTTTCTGTTTAGTTAATTCTAGTTCATATTTCAAATTTCATCTCAGGAATACAAAATTATTTTTAAGGCCCTCCACTGAACTGACATGATTTGTACTAGAAGACAGATGGTAATGTCCTGCATCCCTAAAATGTTACTGTTAACTCCATTGTGACATTTGTCAGGTGAAAGGACGAAATCATAAAATAGAAGGAAATACGTATTAAACTATAGTATACACAATTGCTTATTATAGTTCTATTAGATGTATATATGTCAAAGGTAATGACCAACTAAAAAGACAGATTAATACAATTATTTTCATAATTCATTAGGGCTCTTTAAATAGACTCCTTTTTGAGACAATCAGATGGTTATATCAGGTTTACTTTGTAAAAATATAGTAAAACAGCCAGGTCTATTATGAAGAAAATAAATCAGATCATTATCATACACACACATATTTAAGAAAAACTTCATTACTCATGATATTAGCTGACACTGGAAACAAGTATAAACATAATGAATAAATAACAGTTCCATGCTCCTCAATATAAGGATGGCAAAAAACTTCTGCAGAACATCCCTTACTACAAGGTTCTTTATAGGCCAAATACCAGAAAGGCAAAGCTATGGCTGTATGACAGAATCATCTAGAAGACTTCAAACAAACAACTTAACCCCCTATGTAATTACCCCCAAAATAACAACCAAACACCCACACATACATGAGCAAAACAAGATACATAATAAGGATGTCCACATCCCACTCAGAGGAATGAGCTGACGTAGCATAGCAGGTTAGCATAAAGTCTTAATAATGATTTTTAAAATGCCTTGGGCAGAGTTTACTCTGTACCCGGGGTTGTGATCCACTGAAGTATAAATTAACAGTGTATTACATATCTATAGACTAGACCTATGAAAGAGATATTCTAGACACTGAGAGGTTCACAGATGTACACAGATCCCTAATATGGCAGTATTCATATAGCTTAAAAGAATGTTCTAAGCCCAAAATGTCCCTTAAGATGCACACTGACAAAAATCCACATAAGAAACACAAGAACGAACACAAGCACACAGAGACACACGTACATGCATGCACACACATGAATGCTTGATTCTAGGCTATTATTACTTGATGACATCAACCATTAGATCTTTGTGCTAATTCCATGCTCACTATGAAGCTTCCTGACAAGCAAATATTATTTACAGTTTTTCCCTAATTTTCACAATTGCCTATTGCTATTCTCTAGCTTGTTCATTCATTCTGTGAGTATATTAATGGCTTTTTCTTTTCTGCTTTGGGTACTTTGAACAAAATAAAATATTCAGTCTACAAAGTTGAGAAGAAAATCACACCACGATATGCTACTGTTACAGTTTGTATATAGATGGCCCCCCCAAGCCTCAGGTAGTCATGGAAATGGCTGAATCTAACATTTGTGATTGACTCCTTGTCTAGCACTGGGATTGACGGTGTGATTTCTGCACCCGCCCAGGGGTGGAGCCCACATACAATGTAAGGTTGGAATGGGGGCGTGTTTTTCTCTTTGGCTCAGTTTGTTCTTGTCGCTTGCAGAACGGCTGCCCCCTTTTGTTCAGGCTGCCACCTTGAAGTGTTGTGGCGGTGCCATGCCACCCTGCCTTGGAGTCAGCTGATTATGGACTGAAATCCCCAGAAACTGTAAGCTAAATAAACCTCTCCTTCCTTCACTTTGGGCGTCAGGTGTTTGTCTCAGCAAGGAAGAAAAAGTAACCAAAACAGCTACCTTGTATGAGGTTCTTTAATCTGGTCTGCTAAGTCTTAAGTTAGAAATCTCAATGCTAATGACTGAAATCACAACAGATACTAGCACAGATTGGGGGAATGGGCATGTATTCCTACAGGTCTCTGGAGAACGAAGGAAGGGGGGTACATGATACATAGCATTCTCTCCTCTTTATCAAAAGATTCTGTTTTCTAAAAGGTGAGATCAAGAAGATTACAGAAAAATAAGTCATTTATTTAATAAGAAAAAGTATTTGTTATGTGCTTATGACTAGAACGAAAGATCTTATCCTTACCTTTGAGAAGCTTCCAAATCTGGGGAATGAAGAAGTCACAAATGATAACAGAGAAAGTGCTAATGTATTACATGTTATATTTCAGGGATAACTTACTTAAAATCTGCCTTTTTATATTCCACAAAAATGACTTGTCACCTAAAATCTGAATTCTCACCATTTGCATAAAGCTTATATGACAAAACTAACCTTAGAAGCCAATATATATGATTCCAAGTTGACGATTTTAATCCTGAACAATCAGTTTAACACTGACCTTCAAAACAAAGTTATCAGTGGAGAAAAGATACCCTCAGAAAAATGAACAAAACTTTTGGTAACAGTTGGTATCAAAATAACCACTAGGTAAGAGACATGCCAGTTCAAACTTTTAATAAACTACTGTTTCCTCCTACAGAGAAACTGACAATATGGGTACTTAATATTCTTACCCATAATGTCTAATCTATTTATATTAAAGTTATATTTTAAAATGGTTAAGTATCAGTCATCTCTTGTGACTGACAGAAAAAAAGAAAAATTACTAACAAATAGACTTATATTTCATTTGATTTTTTTACATACATACATTACTTTTTAAAAAGTTAAGCCAAAATACCAGCCAAGGACAGAAGCACTGCTTTAAAGATCATTACATCTTTAACTTTCTTTTCAATGTATCGCAAGTAAGTTGTATCTCATTTAACAAGCACTTGCTTACCTCGGACATAGGGGTTCCCCAGAAATCATTCTGAAATAAAGTTTTCAAAGGTGTAGATGGATGCAGATCTTTATTATCCAGTATCGCTGAAACATCATCAAAAACAAAACCACAGAACAGACTGTTCCAGTAGCAGGCAGTAACCACACCTACTATTAAGGTTACTTCTTTGAGGTTAATATCAGCCATCTTTTCTTTAAGTACTTATGGAAAAAAACTGGGGGAAAAAAGGGAAAATCAAGTAAACATTCTTCTCAAGTAAGTACAATTTTGTGGATAATTAACATAAAAGATGCATGTTAACACTTTCAGAGAAAAGCTCAGTCCCAATACCTCCACTTCTAAGAAGTATTAACTAATAATTTTTCCATATTCCCAAGGCAAAATTCACTATCTCAATTACTTGTTCCTTCAAATGTGTTTTTATACCCTTATTACAGTCCTTGAATAAATCACTTAATCTTTGGACCTATATCTTTAACTAACGAGATACTGAACTGTTGATCAACTGTCAAAGGTCAGGCTACCTGGGAAGCAGACATACAACTCTAAATGACTAGTATGACATGCTACAGGAGAGTCCAAAAGTCTTCTCGGGAAAACAAATAATGTATATAAATGAGTTAAAATCTATTACATTTATGATAATTTGTTACAGTAGCAACAAGAACATAGTATGTACTTCGCAGAGCCAGAAGATCTGAGATCTGAGACATACCTGTGGAGTTATGGCCAGATCAAAGAGGAAGAATATGAAATAAAAATTCTGTTCAGCAGTAGAAAAAAAAAAAGCCCTACCCATGTGGGGAGAGTAGGTACAGATTTAAAACTCAAAAGTAAAATCTATATAAGGACAAATATAAAAAGGATATACATGAGAAAGTATATATATATAAGTAGCTAGGAAAAGTAAAACCCCATCCAAAAAAACAGGAGTGAAATCAGCTGTACCCTTCAGAAAGAGTTCTCAACTAAAAGAAAAATTATCCCTTGAATCCAGAACTCATTATCATCATGGAAGTGTAGAGACTTACGCATTCTTACTAATATTGGGGTTGGGGTTGGGGGTTGATATACTGACAGTGCCTGCTGAAAAAATAGTGAACAAGTATTTGCCTCAACTCTTGTCCAGTCCCACACTAAAATGACAAAGTATTTTACATAAGCAAAGGCATAAATGCATAAGGATAAAGACAATTGCAGAGGAGAGCACAGTAAATTTTGGAAAATGGAAAAGTTAAAGGACTAGTAAGGGACTCAAAGGACATCAGGAAAGAGAATCTAACCTCAGAGGGAAAAGTGGATTGACTGACTATTTTGACTCCTATATTCCCACTTAGAAGAAATCTCAAAAACTGGTTACAAGGATCTTAGACAATAGGACTAGCAGCAGATAAATTTGTTAAAGTTTATACCTCTCTCTTAATTTCCCAAGTAGGAAAATAGGATAAAAATATTTTAAGTCAGGTCTTTAAATATATACTTCCAATGTCTTTTTGGGAAACTAAGAAAAGAGGGTTTCCAGTGAAGTGACAGAGTATACTAAAAAACAGAAAGACAGGGAAACTGGGGAATAGGATCCAGCATAAGACAGCAACGAAAGAAATCTCCAGAATGACAGCCATGCAAGCAGGTCTGCCAACCACTCCACACTGGAGGTCAAACAGGTATGATGGTCCCAAGAAGGTATGACCACTAGAATTACCTGCTGTATTTAAACACATCGAGATGAATAATTAAAACACTCTCAAATCATATGTCTACACAAATACAGACCTACATATGTATATATGCAATATAATAAGTTATAATAGAAAAACAAACAAACAAAAAAAC
>RJWT010042322.1:0-12169 GCA_004365215.1 Cuniculus paca
TTCTTACTTTATACAATAATTTTATGATATGTCAAGTTTCATAATACTGTGAATTTCAGATATTTAATCTGTAAAAATCAAGTAATATATCCTACTTCTAGCTATATATATCAATATTAAATATATACAAAGCTATTAATGCTTGTTATGCATTAGAAGCCAAACAGTAATTTCTAACTAGTTTTAACACTATATTTACAATAAGAGTAGTTCAGTAAGATTTTAAAAGTATGGGAATGATTATATGTATACCAATTATACAGATTTTTTTTCTTATGACCTCTTCTGATGTATACCAATTATTCCTTATAAGATACACCTATTTTTTTAGTTTTCAAGAAAGGAAAGCCACTTACGTTTGAGTACACTCTTTTCCCTCATGTTCAGGTTTGCACACACTCTCATAAACTCAGGCACACAAATACAGATGCTAGAAGTTGATACTAAGAAAAGTTTTTGGGGGTTATAAGACATAAAGAGCTTTGATTTTCCTCTATATGAACTTAAAAGAATTTAAAAAACAAACTCCAAAACAAGTATGATGAAGTTTGATAAATTTCTTTTTTAGTGTGAAAGATTTGATGTTTTTAAAAATATCTAATGTAATGTAGATTTAATAGAAAAAGTTTTGTGCGTTATGTCTCTTTTGGTCTAAATGTGTAAAGTTGTTTTGCCTATTGACTCAGTTAAGGCTGATTGTAGGCACAATGAGATATATTCACACTTTTTTTGTAGCAGGCACTTGTATCAGTTATCTCTTATTCTCCAGCCCTGGTGAAAAGAAACAGGATAAGGATTAGGGACAATGTAGATCTGCAGCAGAGTAATAATTATTTTTAATTGAACCTCCCTAAATTATTTCTTTGTGAATTATTACTAAACTGTAACCTCTCATAAGTTCAATTTCTCCTTTTCAAAGTTCGTGTGAGTTACAAGTTTGATTAAAAAAAAACATTTAAGAACTACTACATCTTTTTTATTTTTATTTTTGTCTTTTTTGAGACAGGCTGTCACTATGCAGTTCAGGCTGGCCTTGAGCTCACTTTGTAGCCCAGGCTTGACGTGAACTTTCAAGGATCCTTCTACCTCGACCTTGGGAGTGCTAGGATTACAGGGGTGTGCTACCATGCCTGGCGAGAACTACTAGTGTTGTAGTTTTAAGTAAGTTTAGATTACAGAAGACAGGCAGCCCTCAGAGCTCACAAAGCCAACTGGCTTGCTCATTTTATATTCACATTCCTTCCTGGCAGATGATAAATCAACAATCTTTGTGGCAGATATCATTTCACAACCATTTGCCATAGGCCACTTGTCCTGTCCCATTTTCCTAACTCTATAGGAATTGGCATTCAATTATACAAGTGAGGAATTTGAAACTTGAACACATGAAATATGCTTTTCAGTGATGCAAACTTGAAGGAACTTGTTTTAAATCTAGGTCTGGCCATAAGATGACAAATTTCCACAATTGGTCAAAACAGAGAAGTTTTCCCTGGTGTGTGACTTTCAGGGCTAAAGTTCAGGCAGATTCAGGTAAACCTGGATGTTCACCATATTTGCTGGCTCTTGATAATTGGCTCTTTAGGGGTTATGCTGCTTTATTTCTTGAAATCTATTTAGAGTTGTGGTGTGGTTAATGGAAAGGCTCCTGATCTGGGGATTATTGAGAACTGATGAATGTGATACTCAATCAAACTCTTACATGATATTCAATCAAATTTTCACTGAGTTACTGAATACATTATTCCAGGTCTCATTTCTACATAATGATGGGCACTGTGTGCTGAATATTCCAAGAAAACACAGTTCCCTTCTTGTTCTTAATTTCCTTGAAATCTCTAGGGAGGAACAATGACAGAGTACAGAGGAGTCATTCACTTGAGATTTTTCATATTTCCTGTTGCCCAGCCAAGTCTTTCATTTCATGCATTTATCCAGACCCAAGCGGACCCAAGGGAGTGTTTTTAGTCTTTCTGTAAGTGTTGGGGATCAAATCCAGGATCTTTCACACACTAGGCAAGTGCCTGGACACTGAGGTGCATCTACATCCTGCCAAGGGTCTCTTGATAGTGATTTATAGATTTTTTTTGCAGGCAGTAGATGAAGGCTTGCAGTAGGATTTCATGAAGACTGTTACTTCACTTAGTGAATGAGCATCTATTTCTCTCCTCTATTGCATCAAAGATATTTTGAGGAGGTAAGTTGAGGTTTCAATGCTTCCTTCCTAGTGGCCCTTAGGAGCCCTATTCATATGTATCTGGGTTACAAAAATTTGAGGAAAAGCCTGTCTGTGAGTTAAATTTATATTTTTGTGGCTTTTTACTTCTACTCCTATAGTCACAATCATATGTAACTCTTGGTCCCTGCAATCCCACCATGCTGGTCTCATTCTCCAGCTTCTGTCTGTGGATTCTAGTATTTGCAGATCTAATGCAAAGAAGCAGCTCAGCTTTTACTTGGTATAAATGCTTCAATATGATTAACTTTGACCTAATATCCTCAGTAGACAGTAGTGATACAAATGGTGATACAAAGAAAGAGTCTTTGGTAGGGAAACAATGTAGGAAGACAGTTTGGAGACAGGAATGGGGAAACAGCCTCTCAGTAACATTATTGATTGCTGTGCTTTTGGTTGCCATTTATTCAGTATTTGTTTTCACTAGAGATATGAACATGCATTTTAAATATTTTACTCTGAATTACTTTTTTCGTATTATAAATGTTAAAACAATATATGAGGGAGTTAATTAAATTCATACCTGGCATGAAGCAAAACTGAGATAAATTCTCAGTTCTTAGATGTTAGGAGAGCAATTTATCTACCCTAATTATTTTGTACCTTAACATGTATATTTTTATAACTTATTCCTAAAATTTATTTTAGAAATATTAAAAAATTAAAGCTACTATTTGTAATCTGTGAGTCTTACTCTGGAAGTTTATATGCCAATTTAGTTGGCAAAGAATTAAGGTTAAGATGAGAAGAAAGACAATCATGAGAGCTGATAATTCAGAATGAAAAAGGTACTATTCAAAAACCAAAAAATATAGGTCACAATAATTCTGATATGTGACAAAAAAGATGAAAAAATTATAGAAGAGCCTATAGTAGGCATACATGCATGAGAAATAGTCACTGATTAAAATAATTAGAACAAGATAAATTCCTAGACAATGTTTCTGCTGCTATATGCCATGGTAAAGATTTGACTTTTTACTTGCATTTTTATATCAAAGTGTAAGTTAAGTCATCAAAGATTTTAGTAAAAATGTAATTCGCTTTTATTTGTACTGCCATTAATTGTTTTGCTGATTTCTGTAGCATGGAGTAGAAAGAGTAATGACATTAAGCCAGATGGTCAGTGAGGCAGATTCTCCTAACATACTGGTTCAGCACCCTTAGCGATGAGTTACCATTGGAAATGAGTTGAGGAAGAAAAACTAGAGTTTGGTATATAGTGGAAAAGTTATAATAGATTAATTAAATCTGTGAATGCCTCCTAGACTTTTCTCACATGAGCATATAGAGAGATGGGGAAGGAGCTTAACGGAAGGATAAATATTGGAAAGGATCAAATATAAGGATGGACAGAAAGTTCAACATTACCTGTGTAACATTTGATATGCCAGTGAACTGCTACAAGTAATTGGGAATTGATGCATAAATCATTAGCTAGAAGAGAAGCCTAGCGACATGTGTTGAAATCATTGCTGTACAGAAGTTAAATAAAGTAGATTGTATAATTAGAATATAATTTTGAGAATATTAGTTGTGAAAGTGAGCAGAGAAATGAGTGCTTCTTTGAAGGACATGAAGGAATGATGAGTCTGTGTGGGCGTTTTTAATTATTAAATCTCCTGATATTGAACTTTAGTGAAGAGCTCAGTGGGCATATTTGAATGCTGGTAGCAGTTATATACATACCTGATTCTCAAACTTGGCTGCTTATTGAAATTGTTTACTAGATCACAAAAGTACTGATTCTCAGTTATATCTACAGAGATACAGATTTAATTAGTACAAGTGTGGCCAGAGCAAAGGGCTTTTTAAAAAGTCCTTAAGTGAATGTCACATATACTACGCTTTGAAAATCTTTCATCCAAAGAGGTGGAAGTAGAGGAAAAGACAGAAAAAGAGAAAGAGCAGTATCTAAGAAGTAAAGAACAGTAATCAGAAGTGGACAGGTGGTGAGTTCATAGACCAAGGATGAATAAGCAAGGGGCTCAAGCAATTAAAGCAAAGAGAAGCAACTGGTGTGATGTTTGAGTACAGGTGAGTGAGGAAGCACAGGTTAGTACACAGCCAGTAAAAGCTATCACTTGCACACAAGAGAATAAATTAGTAAGTAAAGAGTACTAAAAAATACTTGATTAGGACCTATTGGGTCTTACTTATTGAAGAAGGTGATCACTAAGAACTGGTGGAAAGAAAGGACAAAACAGTTTTTTATCATTAGCTAGAGATTTACATACTTTTAAGAATATCACACAAGAAGAAAAGGACAACATCCCCCAAAATGTCAAATAATTTTAGGGGAAAGAGCCAAAGCCCGTGGCAGATCTGGGAATATTTCTGGGCAGTAGAAGTTCTAATATGATGTCTGCTCCTTTCTAACCTTTCCATGGTCTTTGGCATTGGAATCTCAGCACCACTGTCTCTCCTACTCTGTGACACTGACTGCTCCTGATCATCACTTCTTCCACTCTCTGACCTCATTTCACTCCAGTTGTAATTCCTAAAAACCAGAGACCCTCATGAGAAACTTTGGGGCTAATGTCTCAAGTACCACCAGCATCACACTAATGGGTTTTCCAGAGATGAAAATTCTGGAGCACTGGCTGGCTGCCCTCCTCCTGCTGCTTTACGCTATCTCTATCCTAGGCAATACCCTGATACTTTTCATCATAAAGGAGGAGCAGAGCTTGCACCAACCAATGTACTACTTCTTGTCATTTTTGTCTGTCAATGACCTAGGGGTTTCCTTTTCTACACTGCCCACTGTACTGGCTTCTATGTGTTTTCATGCTCCTGAGACTGCTTTTGATGCCTGCTTGGCCCAGATGTTCTTCATCCACTTTTTCTCCTGGACAGAGTCTGGGATCTTGCTGGCTATGAGTTTTGACCGCTATGTGGCTATCTGTAACCCACTGCGCTATTCCTCTGTGCTCACAAATGCCCGTGTGGCCCATATGGGCATATCCATCATTATCCGAAGTTTCTGCATGGTCTTCCCACTTCCCTTCCTCCTGAAGAGATTGCCTTTCTGTAAGGCCAATGTGCTGACTCATTCCTACTGCCTGCACCCAGACTTGATTCACCTGCCCTGTGGAGATACCACCATCAACAGCATGTATGGTCTTTTTATTGTCGTCTCTGCCTTTGGGGTAGATTCCGTGCTCATCCTCCTCTCTTATATCCTCATTCTCCGCTCTGTGCTGGCCATTGCCTCCCAGGAGGAAAGGCTTAAGACACTCAACACATGTGTGTCACATATCTGTGCTGTGCTCATCTTCTATGTGCCCATGGTTAGTGTGTCAATGGTCCATCGATTTGGGAAGCATGCTCCTGAGTATGTGCACAAGTTTATGTCCCTGCTTTACCTCTTCGTACCTCCAATGCTCAACCCGATTATCTATTCCATCAAGACTAAGGAGATTCGTAGAAGACTACGCAAGATGTTTTTGGGCCCTAAGCTTTGATCAGGGTTCAACATTCTGAAAAAGCTTTGTACCCTAGAGGTTTTTATTTTTTTGTTGTTGTTGTTGTTGTTTAGATTTCTAATGTTTGCTTGAATCAATCTAGACCTTCAGAGGCTTAAATCTTTTTCTAATCAATAATTTTTGTTTCAATGTGAACTCATGATTTAAAACATCAGGTTTTGTTTCATTGTAATTAACCATGTCACAGATTTCCACAAATAACTTTTCTTAGATCAAACAAGAAAGAGTGCTTTGAATTAGATCCATTTTGTCTAAAAATACTTGTGACATCTGTGCTTCTCAGTAAATCTCAAAAATGAATGCCATATTGTTGAGTTCAGTATACACAACTGAATCTCAACTACACAATTTAAAGTTCACATTACAGTCACAAGGACAGAAGAGAAAGTATTTGTATAATACTGAATGATATTCCTAACATTCACTTCAATGTGTTATATCACTTGAGGTCATTAATATCACCCAAGCATTGTTAAAGTAAATATAATTTTGCATATCTTCAAAGATTTAAAATTAAGGATATACAACAAGTTTACAGTTTTTAGATAATTAAGAATACACCCATATTCTATCAAATGTAACAAATTCTTGAAACACTGTTATACATGATTTAGAAATTTAAAACAAGGAGAAATACTCTGTGAAAAATCATAGGCAGTCTCCCCCAGGCATGTTCACACAGAATGTTAATTTCCTCTAGGGAGCTACTAGTACACACAACAGAACACTAACAGATGTTGGTGATCGATGGAGGATCAAGTCTACTTCAGGGGTGGCAGTAGCTTGAAATCTATGGAATCTGGACTTGTGTTCTCAGTGGAAACCCAGCCAAGAGACTTTAGCACATGCTATAGCAGAGTCCATTAACTGAAGAATGTCAGGAAATCCATAGCCATGAAGAGAGAGTAATCCCTTGAAATCCACTTAAGCGAACACAACCCATTGCACACAGGCAGGTGGACACTTGGCAGAGGCAAGCACAGTGGTATAGGCCTTTCACTGGACAGTGGACAGACTAGGGTATTCATCATCCCTGAGGTATAGTTGGGGGAAGCATTTTGGGAAAATATTGTTTTTATTTATTTATTTAATTTTATTTTTTAAATAATTTTTTATTTTAAAGAGAATAAAACCAAGAAAAATAAAACAATAAAGCCAATCAAAATAAAACAGTGTAAGTGATACAGGATTTCAAAACTAGATAATAGGAAATCAAGAATGGCTACCATATTGCCTCTTGTCCTCAAAACAGATGCCCATACTATCAGACATAGTAAAATCAAACAGAACAGAATATAACTAATAAAAACAAAACAATGTGCACAATACAAGACTTCAAAACAAAATAATAGTAAATTCAAAATGGTTACCATAATATACCTTGTTATCTTTGAAATAGCTGTCCATGCCATCAGATATAATAAAATCAAACAAGACAAAACAGAATAAAACCAAATCAAACAAAACAATGAAAATGATACAGGGCTTTAACACAAGATAATAAGGAATTAACAATGGCTACCACTTTTAGAAGGAGATTCCCCATAGTTGCTGTATTGCTTACTGTTATCCTCTAAATAGATGATCAGACTATTGACTTTAGGCCTGAAAAGTCAATGAAACACTAAACACTTCAATAGCTGTCATCTCAAACTGTGTTTCTCCAGATCAGCTGGTCACTTCTGGAGTGGGGGGCCTTGGCTGTTCTTGTCTCCCAGCCCAAGAACTGGAAGGGGCTGGCATCTGGCTCTCCTCCTGCGGCCCATGCATGGCGCTGACTCACAGGAAGTGGCTGGGCTCTTAATCTCCTCCCTGTGGCCCGTGAATGGCCAATATTAATGTTTTTAAATAATGTACATTTACATTTCCTTCCTCATAAGATCATAAAGTATTGTTTTCTTAAAGTCATGTGGACAAAGTAACAAGATCATGACATAAGCATAAGAGAAGATACACTTGAATTGTCTCCAAATATCTCTTGCATACCAGATTAAACAACCAAGAAAGAAAAAATTAAAAAAGAAAATTCTCAAAAATCTACTGACATCTTCAATATGATTAAGTAACAGGGAAATCCTATATATCTTTTTGTCCTCTGGAGAGGATTTCAGCAGAAATCTAAGGAGATGACTTTGAAAGGGATTGTTGAAGTCAGGAACAAATTTTGTACGCTGAAAGGGCTCACAGAATGAGAGGATCAAACAGTATCGTTATAGTCCTACGCACTTGAAAATTTCAGAAATGTTGAGCAATTGAGCTCTTCAAAATAATACAGCATCAGACTGAAGGAAACCACAGCAAGTTAATAAGGATCACTTGTGTGAGAGAAAGAAGGTTCAGGTAGTAGGAGAAAGGGCTTAGAAGCAGTAGATACAAAAAAGTGTCATCAGATTTAAAAACAACTTCTCAAGTTGAAGGTATCACTTAGAAGCAAAGTCTGTGGGTTTCAAGGGTCGAACAGAGACAGGAGGGCAAAATACCCTCCGGTGCAAATTCAGGAGGTAGATAGGTCTAGAGAGACCGGCTGCTTTGAGCTGTTTGCACTAGAGAGGAAAAGCGAAAACAATGCCACTGAAGGAACTACCACCTCTTCCACTCCTGAGAAGCTTCCTCATTACCCTGGGAAAACCACCCTTATCCGTACTATGGAGACCAGAAAGGGAAATAAAGGAATTCTATGCACAGGTATGAGCAAAATGAAAGAAAACCAAGGACAAATATAAACCACTGGTTCTCAAGAGTTACACTGAGAATAGGATTCTTTCTTTCTTATTTTATTTATTATTATTATTATTATTTTGTCTTTTTGAGACAGGGTCATACTATGCAGTTCAGGCTGGCCTTGAGCTCACTTTGTAGCTCAGGCTTGACTCAAGCTTGCAGCTATTCTCCTGCCTTAGGCTCCCAAGTGCTGGGATTATAGGCATGCGCTACCACACTCAACCTTTTCTTATTTTAAAATATCTTTTGATTTTTTTTTTTTAGAGACATGGTTTAGCTATGTGGTCCAGGCTGGTCTTGAACTCATTATATATCCCTGGATGGCCTCAAATACACTGCAATCCTTCTGCCTCTGCCTTCCGAGTGCTGGGATTACAGGCATGCACCATTATTCCTGGCCTGTCTTTTCATAGTCTAGCATGTCAGTATGTGTATTAAAAATTACAAACCACACTATTGAGTTCAGTATACGCAACTCAATCTCTACCAACATATTGAAAATTCCCATCATGGGCTCAAGGATGGAATAGGAAGTCCTTGTGTAATACAGAGGACTGTTTCTAACATTCATTTCAGCACATACATATTCTGACTTACTACTGCCTAATAAATGTGCTCAATTCCCAACTAACGTAAATTTTAAATCTCTTCTTTGAATTATATTTTTCAAATTATGTATAATTTTCAAGTTATATATAATTATATGGTTATATTTTTCAAATTATAACTTATTTATGTATAAGTATTTCACATAGTGCAATTACTTCTATGTAAATTTTAAACCTGTTTAGAATATTTTTGTATGCACTGAGGCTTGTGAGGTTTCATTAAGAAATTATTTTGAAAACAAATTTATATCTATTTAAAAATAATACTAAATTATGGTCTCAAAGTGCATCCATTTCCCTGCAAATGACCTGTTTATGTTTCTTTATGGCAGAATAACGCTCCATTGTGCATAAATACCACATTTTTTTATTCATTGATCTATTGGTGGGCATATAGGGCACTTCCAAGACTTAGTCATTATGAATTGTACTGCTGTAAACATGGTATACATGGGTGCACCTTGAGACATAGTGTTAGTGAAATAAATCAGACATACAAGTTCAAATAGTTCATGGTGTTGTCTGATATGAGAAATCCAGTTTGTAAATAAAGAGCAAAATAAAATATAACCAGGAAGCAGGGAGACAGAACTTTCTCAAATGGGAAGGGAATCAAGAGATGGAGAGGGGGGAAGAGAGGAGGGAAATGGTATAAAAAAGAAATAAGATCTGTTGCATACATGTACCAACTACACTCAAGGAATGTAAATATTGTATCATGCAAATATGTACTTACTAATAAAAAGTAAAGCTGCATTGTCCAATTTATTTTTGAGCTGTATCCAATACAGTTTTCTCTTTTGTAATCATAAACTTTCATCTACATATTATTTGTAACAATGTTCTTATAAATGTTTGGACTCTAACTGCTGAATTGTATTTCCTCTTGAATATAATAATAAATCTCCCTTCTTGAAAAACTGGTGTGTGAAATATTTTCAATCTAGTGCCTCTTTTCCAGCTACATAAAGTTTTAAATATGTGTATTTAGCAGGAATTTTAGGTTGCTTTACTTACCTGTTCTACATTTTTAAAAATGTGATTTTGAAATTGGTGATTCTCATATTTTCTTGTTAAATTCACAAGCCAGATTTTCTTTCTGTATTGTTTTATCAAGTACCAAAAAAGCCACTTGGCCAACTATCAGTTTCTAACCTGTTCCACAGTCATGGAAGAATTTCACTCGGTTATATTTATTTGGCTTGGCTATAAAGAAAGATAAAGGCATGACTGTCAGTTGTATTTATTTATATTATGTCTTTCACTGTAAAAATATGATTTGCCATGCAGGAAGCTTATATTTCCCAGCTTCTGTTTACCTTGTGAGTCTCAGCCTTTATGCTGTCCTCACACTGTTCACATGGACATTTCCCACACACTTTGTAGTAATGCCTCTCATCATGCCGTAGCTATTGTAAGGAGCATGTGTTCTCTCTCTGTCTCACATGTGGAAGATAAAAGGAAATTGTCCTGACTGTAGAACAGTGATTACTAGACACTGGGAAGGGAGAGGTGATAGAAAAAGATTTGATTCATGCACACTGAATGCATGCAATGAAATATCATAGTGAACTCTATACTATGTGCAATTAATACATGTTCATCATAAATAAAAGAAAAAAGAGAAAAGAGCTAATCCAGGGAGATGTTGACATGTGGCATCTTTCCTTTATCTTTTCAGGTAGGTTTTTCTTATAATTCCTAATGACTAAATTCCACAACTGTGAGTCCTAACACCATGTTTACCATGTTTAGTATGCTGTAGGTTTCAAGAAGTATTGCTGAATAAATAAATCAATGTGCTGCCATGTTTTTTTTTTCCCTAAGCAAACAAAGAGGGAAGCATTCTACTTTATCACTGGAAATGGGAGGGAAGCATTCTACTTTATCAACAGAAATGGGAGGGAAGAATTTTACTTAAAAGCCCAATCTTCACAATTTTAAAACTGAACTTGAATAAGGTGTAATGGTTGATACTTCTGCTGGACAGAATGGATGACGACTGAGAAATGCCTTAGACAGAATTCTCAGCAACATAGCTACAGTAAGATAAGATTGTCAGATATCTAGTTCTGCTTTTTGTATTTTGTTAATTGAGATGTTTGTTGTCTAAAACTGACACACACTGGGGCTATGGGAGAGTGCCACACATCTCCCGAGATTGGTAGGTAGTGTTAATTGGGGATTATACTTTATAGAGTTGAAGAAGGTTGGAGGCAGATGCAACATTCAGTGATACACCAGTTAGGTGTCATCAGCTGATGTCTGAATTGTGCTTGTACAACTCAAACCCATTAATTAAATAATCACTCAGTGGAGACTTTATTTTCTGTATTTTCTTGTATATATTTGATAAACTAGTTTTCCACATATAAGGAAAGGGAAAAACACCTTCTTTGCTACAAATATGAACAGAACCTACACCCACGTATCTTGAGTGTGCAAAGCCTAGGAACCAGATCTGGTTTTCTGACTTTTATGTCAAGTTGTTGCTTGCTTATTAATGGGTCTCTTCTTACCCTGCAGAAGAAGACTGTTCTTTGGCAGTGACTCTTGATTCTTTGTTGGAGGTTTGGAAGATGATAGTTCACAAATTTGCTGCGTGCTTATTTATTTATTTATTTATTTATTTATTTATTTATTTATTGTTTTTGAGACAGGGTTTCCCTATGTAGTTTCAGGCTGGTTTTGAGTTCACTATGCAGCCCAGGATGACCTCAAAGATCCTCCTGCCTCAGCCACCCGAGTGCTGAGATTACAGACATGAGTCACCATGCCCAGCTTAGCTGATATTTTAAAGCTACATTTGCTGCCATTATTTATAAGAAACCTGAAAGTATTTCAGAGCACCCACTTTCTTCAGATGCCTGGGAAGTTTTGGCTGACTTATGTACAAGCAACAGCAAACAGACTATTGTCTGAGAGTAGGATAGGAAAATTAAGGGGCCTAAGTCCACAGGGCATCAACACAATTAGAAAATGTGGCCAGATGTCATGGAGTATTGGAGAGTCTCCTCATGAGAAAGTGCTCTTACTATAAATTAGCTAACACAGGGCCAGAGATTTAGCTCAGTGTTTCAAGGGCTTGCCTGGTAAGCGCAAGGTTGTGAGTTCAATCC
>RJWT010042323.1:0-12156 GCA_004365215.1 Cuniculus paca
ATGCAAGTTGCAGAAATAATTCAATTGGAAACTAAGTCTGAAATTGCCGCATAGTGTAAAGAGCCCAGGTCCTAGAGAAAATGGCGACTACTGGGGATTGGGGCCCCGAACAGGCCTGGATACATGGCAGCTGCCTATTGGAAGGGGTGGTGGGCAGGGACCTGGGAAGAAAGCCACAGAGGAACTGCTAAATGTAAATGACGAAAAGGGCTGTTGGCTCCTAAACTCCAGACTCTGTGTTGAGAGCAGCCAAACTGAAACCTAGAGGCTGTGAAAGGAATGTGAAAGTTGTCAAAATCAAAATGGAGTGACTTGTGTCAACCCCAACAAAAATAAATACACAAAACAGGGAAGTTAAGAAAGCTGGGTTTGTGTACATGATTGCCTAATAGTAACTATCACAGAAGATTGCCAGGTATATAGCTCATACAGAGGCCACCGCAGCTTTATAAAAAAAGCACTTTTACAGGAACATCTACTTAGCAACTGTCCAGTCCCAAACTAACATCACCCTGGTTATTAATGACTGTGGCTTAAGATTACTGTATTGTTTCAAAATATCTGATGTAATCCTCCTCAGTTGTTTGACCTTTAAAACCTTTCCCGTGTCTCAACCTCCTTAAATACACAGCCACAGTTACTATGCTACATGGGTTCCCATGGCGTGCTCTGCAAATAAGTGTTACTGTTCTTTGGGGAAATCTACTTTTTTTTTTTAGATTGACAAGATTTATATCATAGATTCCTAAGTGTGCGAGACCAGAGGAGGATTGAGGCCTAACTGGTCTCCTTTGTGAGTACAAAGGAGAAGGGCTGCACTCAGAGGTGAGGGCACATTGCAGGTTCTAGAGAAAAGTCAATACAGCTGAGATTAAATTGCTCACCTGAGCATGTACTAATGGCTATTGGAAGGCAGATGAATCTTGTGTTACTTTAATTGCTTGTACCCATATCTGGATGAATAAAGGTAGGATGAACCAGATGCTAAGGGCTCCTCTACCCACTAGAGGCAAGGGCTCCCTGGCTGCTAGATGTTAAGCTTATTCTGTGTCTGTCTGTCTTTCACCCACCTTTACTCCTGGGGTCAGGAGAACAAACTAGCAGGATTAAGTCCCTACAAGTGGCACCTGGGTAAGGAAAGACTGAAGTGGTCTGGTTCCCCACAGGTAGTGCCTGGGACAGGAACCTGGGACTGATGTAGGCCAGTTTGCTACACCTAAGGATATAATATAAGAAAGAAACACAATTCCAACTCTCACAGTTAAAGAGATGGTAACTATGGGTGCATATTTCTTAGGCTGTGTGCCTTCAGGCAGATTACTTAATCTCTCAAGTTCAATACTGGTGGTTTTGTTTTTTTTTGTACTGAGAATCGAACTCAGGACCTTGCACTTGCCAGGAAGACGCTATGCCATTGAGCTATATCCCCAGCCCTAAACACTGGTTCTTGGATCTGTAAAGGAAATAGTTTCTCAACTGTAAAGTTTCTCATGGTCTGTGTCAGAGAACCAGGTTTATGTTTTGAATTTTCAGTCTGTCATAGGTTGATTCTTTTGTAAAATAAAATAAAAATGAATTCCTTAAAATGCTTAAACTCTCTATTCTTAAACCAGTAGACATAAAATTACTCTGTCAAATTGCTTTTAAAGTTTCTAAACGTTCACTTTCCATTTCTGCAGCATTTTATTGCAGACCAGTAACAGCCATGGACTGGTACCAGCACGTGGAATAGATTTTGAGTTATCATTGCTACAGACACAATGGTTCTCACCCTGTAGAGGTTTAATAAGACTAAATTAAATAGTAAGATTGTGTCTCTATTTGATAATTGTTGCCATAATTTTCATATTTCCTTTTGGTTTATCCAAGAAATCATTACCTTTGTAAGTTCGTAAAACACACAGGTACTCATAAGACATGTAGAGAGGACAAAAAAGGAATAGTTAAAAACATACCTCTTATGAAAGATTGAAAAATGATGGGTTAGAGGGACACTAGCAGAAGGTTCAAGTTTTGGGAGCCAATCTGCAGGCCCAGTGCAAGTCCTGGAACTGTTACTTTAGAAATGTGGATTGATAACATCCAAAACAGTGTGGGGCAGAGAGTTGTACCGTATTTGCAGCACAATCTATCAGCATGATACTCCTGTGATTAGGAGGCTCCTGGATTTATCTCCCCTCACTGGAGCTGTTGGGCAGTTAAAGTAATACAACGTTAAGCACTCAGGCTTGGAGGCACATGGGCTCGGGTTTGAACGCCTACTTAGTGCCAGTAGGACCACAGGTGTGGCTTTTTAAACTCTCCAAGCCCCTATTTTCTCCTGTGTAAAGTAGGGGCTAATAATAGTGCCTGTTTTTCTCAGTGCTGCTGAAAGGATTAAATGAAATAATCCCCGTGAGTGTTCAACAATTTTTAAATGAGTAACGATAGCTTATAAGGCCAGTGCGAACAGCTCGATTTTAGCAGAGCCAAGCTAGCACACGGCCAGGTTTCCCTGGTTTGATGGATAGAAGTCAGTAGCAGCAGCGTAGCCCTTTTCTGAAATAGTAGAGGAAAGGAATCCCAAATCTCAACACATGACTTTTAAAAGGTTTCTGACCCTTAAATTATGACTTTCCCTGTAACTATCTAACACTTTCTCTCCTTCCCTTCACCCCAGCTGTGAAAGAGATGGTTATAATATGGAAAAATGAATCAAAGTCCTGAATACATCATCTAAGGTGAGGAAAACGGCAGGGGTTGAACATGAGTCTGGGGAAGTAGGAGCCCCCTTTTTCCCTCTTCTCTACAGAATGTGCACAGACTATCCGTGATTAAAATTCTTAACACGATTTCAAAGCATCACCTTCCGAGGTAGATAACACGTAAAGGCAGGCATAGAGATTGAGGAATGATCTGACTCAAGTGGCTCATTTGTAAGAGCTTGAGTAACACTCCATAATGAATTTGCTATTTACTGATATAGCAGTGCATTCATTTGGCATTAATGGGAAGGACCAATGTACAGTCATAGTTATTTTATTTAAATTCAAACTTTGCTACTAGGCAACTAAACTGCAGCAGAAGGAAAGTGATATGCCAATTTCAAAGGGTTTTTATTGCTATTCCATCTAGCAGCTGAAAAATGTAAAGAAAATATTGAAAAATAAGATGCAACTATACGTGTTACTGATGATAATGATGATGCCACTAGTAACATGCTTTATTTAGAAGGCGCAATTAGTAAAGGGGGCTTTCCTAAAAAAGTATTGGCTCACAAGGGTATAAATTAAAGTGAGCCAAGGTAACTTGCAAATACTTCTCCTAACTTATGCAATTATGAGGGTAATTTCATTGGGTGTTAATTTTAAATTAAAATTTAGTAGACCTTAATCCCTACCCTACTGTAAGTAATCCTCAAACTCATGTCCAGTTTTTTCTGGAGTCCTCAGGGCAGGGGTCATTTCATATGTGCCTTGAAATGAGTCACCTCTGATTGTTTTTTCTCCTTGTCAGAGTACTTCAACATTGTCTGTGTCCTGCTGGCTCCTATGTGAATACTACTACTAGGGACCTTCTGCAAAGGTGAATATTACTCATTCAAATAACCATTGTGAAAGTGCAGAGGGTCATCCAGTTCCACTTACTAAATGCATCTAGATCTTGGCTGCAGTCCAGAAGAGTGGGATGATGACAGAGTAATAATTTATAACTTCATACAAATGAGTTTTAAAGGAGAGGACCTGGAGAAGATGGGTCACCTGAGGTAAAAAAAGATTAGTATTGAAACCAACATTGACTGCTTTGCATTTGTACTCTAACATGGCCTTGCTCACTCTACAGGCAAAATTATAACAAGCCTGGAGTGAGGTGGAAAACAGTTACTAAAGTACACCAAATAATGAAAGGAAAGAAGTGCAAGTATTTTAATGTGAGTCAGCCACTGTGTGTGTTCTGCTTTGGTATTTGAGATTTCTAACCATGAGTCTGGGTTAAGACCGTCTTTGAAAAACTGACCTGAAAAATCTATAGTCAGAGAAAAATTACTACTCAGTTGCTGATCAGGAGTAGTGTCCTGTCGAGGAAATCTCATTCATTTCTGCTTCTCTTTCCTGTGGCTTAATACCTTCATCTTACCTTTGGAGACTCTTCAAGAGGGGTTTTTGGACTTCAGCCAGTTTTAAGAAGCACGGCAGGGCGATGCCTATGCCTCAGGTGTCTTCTACTTAGGAAGTTCCATCTAAAGAGCTGCATGACATCTTCAAGAAACCATCAAGACTCCTTTTTTTTTTAATCTGACTTTCTTTTTAATTATCCTATTCCATTTAAATTTCTAGCCTTGATATCACAGAGAAAATATTTGGCTAAACTGGTTTACCCAACGTGAGTGAGCTGGGCAAATTCAGTCTATGTGATGACTTCAGACAAGTCCTCATTCATTTAGCTCTTGGTAAAAGGAAATATAGTATCGGAATGAAGTGTAGGGTCCCCAAGAAAATATGCAGTGGGACATGGGAAGCATGTCAGCCACTTTCACAGGCACCTGTTTTTAAATTCTCATTTATACTTTCCAGATAGACGAGTGAAAATAAAATGAATGAGTTCAGCAGTTTGCCTCCACAGAGATGTCTGTTAAGGTATTTGCACCTTATAAGCTGTGTTGAAAGCATTCATCTACTAGCATATAGTTACAGAATCTTACATCATCCTTCATGTGATGTTGAAAGAAGCATATAAAATAGGGAAGTAACTTGGACTATGATAGTTTTAAGAGGAAAGTAGAACTGTAGATCTATTAGGTGACTGACCCCTTGTAGTGAATGAATGCTGACAATGGGCTTCCGACAAGGGGAATTTAAAATATATATAAAGTGGGCAAATACACACATAGAAGACTTGTTGCAAGTGATTGTGACTCAACTGCTTATTTAAACCAAACATACATTTGATTGTTTTTAAATATTGATGCCTTTGCTGTTATTACAAAACAGTGAGTAGGAGTTCACACAATAAGGGCAACATGTGAACGTGTCAAGCTAATGTCAAAACAACAGCCTTAAGCAGCACTGCCGTCTGACAGGTTTCAGAGTGGAGTGACTGCTGACTGGACTACTGTGAGGCTGAATTAGGTCTCTCCTCATAGGACTCTGCTGCTTTTTAGGGTGTCTGCAGCCTGGAGTTGTGTCAGACTTCACTGATTTCCATTTCTGGGTAGAGAGGGGGGCATGAACTTTGCCAACAGGAGGAATGAATATGTATAGTGTTTGTCTTTGGAGCAGGCTGACTGTGACCTCTGCTGATAGGGATTGTGTGACAGTGTGCCTGACTTTTGTAGCACGAGGCCTGCCAAATAAAACATCTAGGTGGCACCTCTCATGCAAGAACAATCAACCAGCCAATGTTGAAGTTCTTTTAGTGGTGTGTTCTTTCACTGCGGGGTTAGTGAAAATACTGTTTCGCTTGCTGGGAATTCTTTTGGTCCCCTCTTTACACTAGTCCTGTCTAAAAGCTACCCTTGTCTTAAATGTTATTTTCTTATGAGGCCTTTACTGACTTCCCAAACTATGTGAAGAGGATCCCTTATTATGTGCTGATTGAATATTTTTGGCATTCAATCTAGAGTGGTGTGGAAAAGATAAGAAAGAGATAAAGTTTAGAAAGGCTTGCATTTTGAGGATCAAGTCTTTTGTCTCAGCAATGAGAGAAAAGTAACCAAGACAAAGTCCAACCACATTATGCAAGATATCTGCTTTACTGAAAGTCTATTGATTTAAATGTTAATCTCATTTGTAAAATACCTTCAGATAAACATAAAAATATTGTTTGACCAACTATCTAGGCTCTATGGCCAAGCCAGATTAATAGATAAAATTAACCATCATACCCACGTGACACTATTTTATCTATTGTTTATGCATGAAATGTTTGTATTTCTCACTAAGCACAAGGACTTGATCCATGTTTGCTATGTTTCTGTCATGTATCCTAAACTCAGCACAAAGTAGGGGCCCATTGAATACTTAAGTCATCATTCATTCATTCAAAAAATACTGATTTAATACCTGTTGTGTTCCAAGTACCACTCTATTTGCTATCAATAAACAGTGTTGTAATCAGGGTTTACAAGGCAAAGGATTTAATATAGGACACATAATTTATAGAATTATTTTATAATAGTCACTCGAAGAGTCACTAGAGACCCAAAGAACTCAGTTGAGGGCCTGGATTCCATGGCAATGTCCTGCATGAGTCCAGATGAAGACCTAGAGTCTGTGGTAATGTCCCCTATGAGTTCTACAGGAGGCCTAGAGTCCATGACAAAGTCTCATGCAAGTCTATATCAAGGATCTGCAATGGGAAGGCCTAAAGGTCAGTGGTGGAAGCTAGAAAGTTTGCGCCAGTGGGATGAAAGATGGGGAGCTGCACGGGAGCCAGGAAACAATGCTCAAAGTAAGGACCAGAGCTCCCCTGGAAAGAGCCACAGCCATCCTTGGCAACAGCAAGGTCCCAAGCTCCTCTGACAATAAGAACAGCTGAGTTCATATCCAGAAATTCAGCACGACAAGCTTCTCCAGGAGAATCAACAGCACACCATCTTCTCCTCTAGTTCTCTTTTTATGTTGTTGGCAACAATTCTCAGGTGGGTCTTCCATACCCAGCACCATGCTTTTTCAGTTCAGGTGGGTGTTACACGTTGACCATTAGTAAATCCACCACAGTGAACAAGACAAAATAATCCTCTGCTCATTCAAGTAGGAAACTCATAAAGAATTCATATCACATTAAAAGTATGGAAGAAAAATTGAGCAGGACAAGGAGCTATTTTAAGTAGACTAAGAAAGGGCCTTTCTAGAAAGAAGTCATTTGAGCAGGGATAGAAGGATATGGAAACCCAGGTAATGAGAATCCCCAAAAGAAAAAAGAGCAAATGCAAAGATCTTTAGGTGGGTGCGAGCCAGGTGGGAGGCCCAGTATCTTGGAGAATGGGGAAGGTGTGAGATGCAGATGACTTGATCTGAATTCTGTTTTGAAATATCACTGTATTGAATGGACTTCAAGGATGAGGGAGGAGGAAAAATGGGAGTAGACCAGTCAGGAAGCCACTGCACAGTTTAGGTGAGATACAACGGCTGCTTGGACTTGACTGGTACAAGCTTGTGACATATATTGAAAATGGAGGAAATAGAATTTGATGATTGATGTGGATGTAGACTATACGTGAGGGAGACATCAGAAATGAGGCCTTAACTTTATACTCAATTGACTGTGCTGCTGGAGTTGCTGCTTATTGAGGTCAGAATCTTGGAAGAAGTAACAGCTTGAGTAGGATGTGTTGAGCTTGAACTGGGTATTAGATATCTAAATGAGGCAGATTAAAGGGTCATTGAATACACAAGCCCAGAACTCAAGGGCAGAGCCCACAGGGAGGTTGACTGACATTAGAACCATGGGTATGAGGTGATCTTACTAAAAGGATGCAGGATATGAGCAAAATGACAAGGACTATGGTCTTGGACACAGAATTACTTACAGTTTAAATGCAAGAGGAAGGTCTAAAGAAGAGACTGAAAAGGAGTGGCTGGAGGTAAGAGAGTTTGGTGGTTAAAGTCCCATGGGAAGAAAGTGTTATAAGAAGCAGGGAGATACAGTCTCTGTCTGCAACTGAATGAAAAAATTTGGCTCGTAGTCTATGAAGCACTTGAATAACCCAAAGAGTTATAAGACATGGTTTAATGTTCCTAAGTGTAATTGGAGAGGTACGTGCCTCACATTTGACTGCTCAAAATGTTCCTAGAATTACAGTGGAGAAACATACGGGGTATAGAAGGATAGAAGAAAGAGATTTCTTTCTTCCTTCTGGAATTAGCCACCTTGTATTCAATCAGCAAAGACAGCACATTTGTTTGTTTTAGCATATCTTGGGGATCTGTTTTATATACCAGGCGTTATTTAACCCTCAAAATTATAATTCTGAGTCAAGTTTTAAAATGAAACTTTCAGGGAAGTTTTACTTATTTCCCTTCCTGTTCTGCTATTTTGTCATAAAAAATTTACACAATTTAAGAACCTTGAATACTGAAAAAAATAGAGAGGGTTAGGAATAAGTCACACAAGGAAATAATTCTGAAGTTCAGAGTTTTAAGTTAAGATTAGTAAAAAGTCAAAACAAAATCATATCGTGTAAAATAGGGAGATGATGGGAATAGAACATTGTTAGGAGCTAACACTAATTGAGGGCATATTATGTGCCAGAAACTTTATAAATTTTTAATATCTGTTGATTTAGTATGTACCCCAACAACATAGATACTACAAATATTTAAAATAACCCAACAACACAGGCATTATTACTGTTTTCCCAAATGAAGAAACTCTGACATTGAAAGATTTAAGAATCTTGTTCCAAAAGAAATAACTTATGACTCTACTGGGGTCTAGGTCTCATTGTGTGACTCCAGGACCCACATGTATAAACCTTCTGCCTCATTGCTTCTGGTTACCTTGGAGGCAGTCTCCAAAGCAAGCAGCATGAAGTGGTATTCCCTTAGAAGCCAAGTTCATGGTTAGGAGAATACTGACAACCAAAGTCCATGAGTCAGTCATTTTGGCCAGGTTCTTGCTATGTTGCCTAGGATGGCCTTGAACTCCTGAGTTCAAATGATCTTCCTGTACTTTCCACTGAGTAGCTGGACTCTGTGGAAATTATGTGCCACTGTGCCTAGCTAAATCTATGAGCGATGACAACAAAGAATACTGGAAAATATTTTCAATGAATAGAGATTTTTGGAAGTGGTAAGTAGTTTGCAATGTGTGTGATTATGTATGTATATATATTTGCAAATATGTGTATGTATATGTGTTTGTGTGTGTGTGTGTATGCGTGTGTGTGTTATGAGGGAAGAAGTGCAATATATTCACACTCATCAGGGAGTTTCAGCCATGCGACTAGCTGCTCTGCCTAATATGTGCTCCAATACTTTGAAAAATAGGGTAGAGAGTCTTTAAGGAGGCAAGTTAGTGACAGCTGAACTTGTATGCTACATGCATAAGGATTTCTCTAGGAGGTGGACAATACTGACTTCATTGTCTATTTAGCTTTTTTCCCTGATAATCTCTAAGCACAGTCCACAGAATAGATCTCCACAGATATATTTTTGTGCTGTTATCAAGGTAGTAGATTGATAAGCTTGATAAGAAAGATGGTAGAAAAATAACAGGAAGTTCTATGTAAAGGAGAAACAAGGGACATCCTCTTGTTTGGGGATTGGCATTAACTCTTTCTCATGTGTCCACCGTGCTATTCCCTTACCAGGATTGGGAGGTAAATACAGTACTCTTACTTGAGCTCTGGAAGCAAAGTCTGCTCTCTCATTCCTGATGTCGAGGGGTTTGCTGCCTTCTCTTCTCTTCTCAGACTGTGGGGAGAGAACAGGCCCCAGAAGGCGAGCTGCAGTTAAACAAGGCTCTATTAAAGATGATATTAAAGATGAAAATTGAGGCAGTGTCATACTAATGTATGAAAGGCAAAAAACCCAATCCATTATTTATTTTTTAGAACAGGGAAAAGAGAAATATTGCTAACTAAATAAGTGTTACCAGAATTCAAATAGGTGATAATTGCAAAAGAAAGTCTAAATGGGCTTTTATTTTGCCTTGAAGAATGAAAAGTTATTGGTGTTTCAAAATCATAGAGAGTCTAACCCTTTGTCTTCTGGTGTGCAGAAGAATCTCGTGGCATTATAAAAAAATCCGTTCTGAAATAATGTTCAACATTCAAAACACAATGTTAACTAACTAATAACAAAAAGAAAGTTCTGTAACCTCCTTCAGCACTAAAATACAGATCTTCTAATATTTTTTAAATAAGCTGGAAGTCTTTTAAAAAACATAATTCTGAATATAAAGACATGGAAGGATAGACACTGGAAAAATATTGCAGTATGAGATCTGGACTGGCTGAACACTATTATTTTGAAAATATAGAGATAGTTGTATCTAGTGATGTGTGAGATTATGGTGGGAGACTTCTCATCAACTCAAGCAGAAATTATGAAGAGAGTTAGTTACTAAGCCTTTCAATAAAAAGATCTCTGACTTGATCAGTACCCATTGTGTACATGTATTGAAATATCACTCTCTTCCCTACAAATATATATAATCACATAATAACTAATTAAAATAGAGCAAAAATAATGAGAGAGTGATGTGTTTTGAATGTTTATTAAAAGAATGTAGTCTCAGGTCTTGCTGGAAGTCAGAAGATTGGATTTTGGTTCCTTAAATTTGTTATTGAATTGTATTTGTCTGGTTTTTCACAAACAGATGAGATAGGAGAGCTCTAATTGTGACATTTATCACGATTTTTTCAGTTTAAGTCTTTTGCTGTTTTGTGTCTGTCCTTCATTGAAGACAAGAACATGGCCAAAGCCAGCTGTAAAATGGGAATAACGATGTGCCAACTCACAGTGTTGTTGAAAGTTTCAATGAAATAATGGATATGAAAGTTCTTTAGCTACCTAAATAAAAGTGTACTTAGTATGGGAATAGGTATAGTGCCTACACTAATTTGTATTTGTATAGTGTCTTCACAAGTTTATGTAACATTCTTACAATAGCTCCTGAAATGGGAAAAGAGATAGAATCCAATGTATTTTACAGGTGAGGAAACAGGCACAGAGGGATCACACGCCTTACTGGAAGTTATAGAATAAAGAAGCAGAAGCAGAAGTGGACCACAGCTCATTTAACTTGATGTCAGACATTTTCTTCTCTAAATGTGACATGTTATTATTTTGTTTTGAATCACAGAATACTGGAGAATAAAGAAACTGAAAGTTTGTAAGAATAGTTTTTCAAATTGCCTGAAAAAAATGCCACATAACTTTATTTTGGTTCCATTTAAAGCCAAAATTTTTTTGAGAATCAGATTTATCAGGGGAAAGAGGGTCACTTGGGAGGTAATTCCTCTTGGCATTTTATTTTATTTCTTGGTAGGCCATTGCTTTTTTTTTTTTTTTTTTGCTCTGCTGTAGGAAAATATTACAATTGTAAGTGAGGTTTGCAAATGTGAAAACAGGCTCTCAAATGAAAATCGTATGGGGCACTTAGTATTCTGAAAAATATTTGAGTCATTATGTTGCAGTTCTAAAATCGAATCAATGCTATATTTAATAAGGCACAACAGGCCATGAATTATTGCACATTAATTCATACCCAGTGTGTTGCTAGGCACATGGCTAAAAGCTCAGTGTAGTCAATGCAACGAAACATGAATACACCATAATTCATGCACCCCAGAGGGCCCCACTGTAATTATGAATTGCCATTATAAAGGGTTATTTAAAATATTTAGATATGTTAAGTTTTCTACCTATACCCTTCATGATATATGGTACTCTCATAAATTTATCAACTCATTTCATTTTTCTTAGTCCCACAACTTCAAGATTTACATGCTAGATCATTATTTAAATTTTAGATCATCATTTTTCTCATCAGTAGACTCCCTAAGGCTAGAAATACTGTTCTGTGCTTTTTAGTTTTCATTTGTGGAAAAACAACTTTCTCTTAAGCAGGAAGTGTCGTGCCAAGCTGTGTGGAGCAACACTTTAAATAAGAGGAAATGAAGAAGGGCTAGAAATTCTATTGCAGTTGCCCTGGAGACAGAATTATGGCCAGGTTGGAGGCATGGCTGAGTGCCCCTTTCTTACCCAGGTGGATGCTGGTAGGTGCTGAGGAGCAAAAAGGCAGAAGTGTTGGTGTTGGTTCCTAATAGTTTGAGGAGGGTGGGTGGGAAATAGTGAAAAGAGGCATTGTTTTGGGCTGTTTTTATGTTTAGCATCAAACACTATGGTTGGTTGTAGGAAGACTGAATTTAATATAGGTACTCATCAATGAGGAACTTCCAGGAAAATTCAAGTCATTCTGAAAATATTTATCCTTTGAACTCTTTAGGCCTCATTTACAGGAACTTGGAGAATGATGGAGACTGGTAGAATTCTACAAAGAGCTCTGAGTCCTTCTACCAAGGGTCTGTTACTCTTGTGTCTTAACAAGATGCAAATAAACATTGGTGTAATAGGTGCAATTCAACTTGCTTTTCATAAATATTTAAAAGTTACATGTTAATTAAAAAATAACTCATGGATTTATATTCTGGATGTTCACTCTCTTACT
>RJWT010042324.1:0-12157 GCA_004365215.1 Cuniculus paca
AGAGAGAGAGAGAATCTCACCACCCAAGGATCACCCACAGTAAATGGGCCACTGATCCTCAAATAATTATAGGCAGCCACCCTCTCCCAACTGCCAGGCCATCAACAAGAGATTCTCCTATAATCACAAGGAAATCACAACGCAGATTGGGAAGCCAAACTACAGGCCACCAAGTTCCTGTATGACTTTGAACTACTCACCTTACCAATACAGGCCTTACTACCACTCAAAGGAAGAAAACTTACAATTCATTCTTCAGGATACCTCCTTCCAGAATGGATGGTTCCTTTAAAAAGCTCATCCTTCTTCAACATCCTCACTTTCCTCCTAACCATTTTCATACTGGAGCTAAGCCTCTTACCCTCCTACTTTTCAACTATACTATACATCCTCACCTAGTGGCAGGCATAGCTTACATCACCAAATTATGTGACATTTGCCAAAAATATCTCCTCACAAGGTCATCTTAGACCTCCCTCCCCTCCTACCCACCAGACAAGAGGACAGACTTTGAAACAAGATAGACACATAGCCTTCACCCAAATGGCCCCTACCAAAACAACAAAATACCTATTAGTTCTAACAGATACCTTCACAGGATAAATACAGATGTTTCCTGCACCTCAGAAAAGGCCAATGCAGTTTTTCCACATCCTAAAGAACAAAACTTATTCCTCATTTCTCTTTCCACAATCAGATAATGACCCAGCATTCATCTCCCAAATAACTCAGAAAATTTTAACTTCTTGTAATGTAACCTAGAAACTTTACATCCTCTATAGGCTTCAGTCCTCAGACAAGGTGGAAAGGGCAAATGGTCTACTAAAAACCCAGCTCACCACACTCAAACCTACTCTGAACCCAAAAGACATGGGTAGATCTCCTGCCCACTGCCCTCCTGCACATCCATGCCACCATCCCACTCACCCATTTACCCCATCTCCTCAGTCCACTGGAACTAATGTATGGGTGGCTTTTGTTTTTTCCCAACATTCCCCTCAATATCTCCTTCAGACTGTCTTGCATGGCTCTTTCTAATCTGTCAACTTCTTTGAAACTTTGCTAAGACCTCACTCCTCAAAGCTGGTAACAACTCCACTCCTTTATCAGTCTTCCCAGGAAATAGGGTCTACCTTAAAACCCTCAAATCCAAACTATTACAGTCAAATGACAGGAACCCTTTACAGTTATCCTTACCACACCAACAGCCACAAAATTTTTGGGTCTTTCCTCTAGGATCTACTTCTCCAGACTAAAGCTCATCTCTAAAAAAAGCTCAACTGCAGGCGGAAACCACAATTTCTGACTCCTACATCTCTCTACTTCATGTCTATCCCAGAAGAAACCAATCAACAAAATCAAACCAGGAAACCATGAGCCAATCCATCACCAGGCTTCCACTATTCTATGACCTTGTTCTACTCCTTCTCAAAGACTACCTCTTTTATGCATAAAATAGAAGCTCCTCTCCTTTTTGTGGGATTGTTGTTTACAGGGAAATTTTGTAAAGTTTTCTCCTGATAACCTCTCAGCCTGGCTAAAGGTCCTTCTATGCCACTGGTTCTCAGTATGTTCACCCCCAAACTCACTATGATCTACCCAATTCTCATAACCTCTTATTTTTCTCAGTAACACCAATCCCTATAAAGGATTTACTTTTGGTCTGCCATTTAGAACACTCCCTCAATCTCACCTTCAATCTTTTAAATAGGATAAATCCCTCACTGACCCAAGATTGCTGGCTGTGCCTGGCTCTATCATCTTTGGTTTTTTTTTGTTTTGTTTTTTTTTAATCATCTTTGGACTACATGGCAATCCCTACACCCAAATCAACCTGGATAAACACTTGCTCCACTAGAGGACTTAGGCTTACCCTTCAAAGAGTAAGGCAATATCCTCCCTAACTTCTTGACTAAGGTTGGGCGAAATACACCCAGATCATAATTTTATAATGAAAAAAACGTACTTTTGCATTATATCAACTGGTTGTGCATCACTATAGTTGCAATGGGTCGGGCTGGGGGAATACAGTAAGTGACTTCTGTGTTTGCCCACTTGTGTGACAAACAGCAATTTCACTCCTAGGTATATATTTGAAAGAATTGAAAGCATACACCCCTACAAAGACAGCTCAGCTGGTAAAGCAAAGGACCATAGACCTGACAAAGACTGGTTCTAGAATATTCTCAGCAGTTGTATTTATAATAAAGAACTGGAAACCGTATAGATGTCCACCAACAGAAGGACTGAATACAGTGTTGTATTTATATAATGGAATTTACCCACTACTGGCACACTTGAGATATAGATGAATTTCAAAATATAGTACTGAATGAAAGAAGACTTAGGAAGAAGAGGACACACTGCATGATTCCATCTCCATGTTCCTAGGTCTGTTTCTCTGCTCTTTTTGCAGATACGGTTTCAAGCTGCTCCACAGAAGAGAATCTGGCTGAGAGCCTGGGCTGGAATTATCCAGGTATGACAATCACTACCATTAGTAAGTGTTTATCGGCCTGGCACTATTCTGACAGTTCACTATTGTTTCTGGCTTATGGGTGAGAAAACTGGGCTTCAGACAGAGAATAAGACTTGCCCATGGCTAAATAAAAAATATTAACAACTGTCTTCTTTGTAGAACAGCATATGGTGTCTCCCACCAGGGTGCTTATATCAGGAGGGAAGGGATAGAGGGCAGAATGTTAGGGAAAGGAAACTGGTATGGTTTGTGTCTAGGTGGCCCCCCAAACCTCATGTAGTCATAGGAGCAGCTGAATCTAGCATTAGTGACTGGTTTGTTGTCTAGCACTGGATTGGCCGTTTGAGTGCTGCACTCACCCAGGGGTCAACAGAGATGGCAACCAAGATGTTACAGATGTATGTGTAATTGTAACCATTGTCAACGGGGATGGCAACCAGGATGTAACCATTGTCAATGGGGGACATGATTTTAGTATATAAATGCTTAGCTTTCCCTTCACTCTTGACCACACAGTGGTTCCATGTAGGTCCTGCTATTCGGTTGCCAGTTGGCTAATAAAAGGCTCTTAAATTCTAATTGGCACCATCTCTGGCTCCTTGGTTTTATCTTGAACCTGGCACAAGGAGGTCATGTATGTTGGCTGTCAATTCCCACAACAGAGACTGTGAGCCAGGAATATCAGCCTGAAAACTCAGGAACAGCACTATAGGTGGCCTCCATGTCAACAAGAAAAGAGAGGGTTTTACCTGAGATGTCCAGCGAGACTCGGGGATCTGAAAGAGATGCCTCAGTGGGGGCCATGGCCCCGAGCCCTATCAATCCTCTTCAGTAGCAATATCAAGCAGATCAGCTGGTGATGAGTCCAGGGGTGGCAGTGTCTTATCCTGTGAGGGCAGGGAAGGGGATGACTCACCCGCTCTCTGGCAGACAGGGCAGTCGCACTTCCAGGGGCCCTCCTGGTCGGAGATAGGATGAGTTTCCAGTCATGGCTGCAGGCCAGGGGAGGCTCGTGTCCAGCATTTTTTCTTCTGCCACACTTGGAAGCATGGTGGGGGGGTTTGGCCTGCATTTTATCTTGAGCCCCGACTGCCACTGCAGCTGTAGCTGCAGAGGCCAGAAACTGGCCTTGAAGTTTAGCCTGGAATGCAACCTCTTTAAGGTTGTCTTGTTTTTGTTGTTTTTCTCTATTGTTGAAGACAGGGAAAGTCATATCTAAGAGGTCTCCCTGGGGGAATTGAGGACCAAGGTTTGACCTTTTGAAATTAGTCTGAATGGCTAATGTTGCTTGGGAAATAAAACAGGAGTTTAATGATTTGTTAAGGGGACAGAGTGTAAGTGTGAATAACATAAAGACCTTTGTAGATAGGATAGAATAATGAGAGGGAGATAGCGTTAGGTAAAGAGAGAGGGAGCTAGTGTCTGTAGAAGGGGAGGAGGTTGATAGGGTGAAATGGGCGGCTGGATGCCATCATGAGACAGAGAAAAGGACTGCGGTGAAGACGGGGGAGGGGCTGAAGGGTTACTGGGAGTGCGAGGATATGCAGGAGGAGGGACATCATCTATGGGGTCTGAAAGGCAGGACAGAGGAGAATCGCAATGGCAGACCAATAAGGGAGGGGATCCTATAGAGTGTGCCAGAAGAATTTGGGATGCTTTACAGGATTGGGTTAGGTCAGGGTATGCCCACAGGTCAAAGCAAGCTGGGACATAAGGTACCTCCCCCACTTGCCGTTTCAATAGCAAAAGTTATTTAAGTCTTTTAAGGTATTAAAATTAAGGGTACCCTCTGCAGGCCACTGATGAGAATTATTGAGGTGGTAGGCTGGCCAGGCAGTTTGACAGAGAAAAATGAGCCTCTTTGGCCTGAGGGTCTGTTTTAGCCCACGAGTATCCAGGTGTCGTAAAAGGCAGCCCAAAGGAGTGGTTTTGTGGGGTAAAGATTATTACCCAATGTGACCAAATTAAAAGGTGAGCCAGGGAATGGCAAGGTCATAAATCAGTGAAGGATTGTCACCCCCCAGTGAAGCACAACCATGAACAAGCCCCAGAAGGGGAGTCCTGAAGGATGAACGAGTCCCAACAATGAATTCACCAGTCGTCACAGGAGAAAACAAAGGGGAGGTCCCGAAGGACGCACGAGAGTCCCAAATGACAAACGAGACGAACGAGACAAACGAGAGGGTATCCTGACATGGCCACATTTTTGAACAGGCACCCCGAGTGAGAAGGAAGGCTCACCTTGGACCTGATGAGATGAAGGCCAGTGTTGGATGTTGGCTAGCAACGGCAAGGTAGAGACGGCTTAAGCGTCCCAAGGAAAGAGAAGAGAAAGAGGAAAAGGGAAGAGAAAGATAAAGAGAAAAGAAAAGATAAGAGAGAGAAGAGCCGCCAGTAAGCCAGGGAGGGGCTCAGACTGGGGGATATAGAGCCCCGAGGAGCAGCACAGCCCCCCCCCCAACCACAGGGGTCACAGCACCAGCTGATTGAGCTTTTTTGTCTCAATCTGAGGTGACAAGAAAAAGATACAAGTGGCGCAGAGAAAAGGGAGGAGAGAGATAAAAGTTTATTTTGGCATGGAGAGAATCAACACACTATGCAGCCGCGCTGATTCTCTGAAGACTGAGGCGAGGTGTGAGCTTAAATGTACTCTGATGGGGGAGGGCACAGGGCTGCTGACATAGGCTGCTCAGCAAGACGTGGCTGGAGGAGGTAGGAGCATTTGTGGCACGCGAGGGGTTTGGCAAAGGCAGCTGGGAAGAAGAAACTACCAGGATTTCTGGGAAGAAAGAGCTAGACACCATTATGATTCAGCATTTGGTCTGTTGCCATGATGACTGGGCAAGTCTCAGTGGGGCGCCTATCAGACAAGTGCTCTGCCACTGAGTTATATTCCTAGCCCACTGCTCTCTCTGTACTTAAGATTCAAGAGCCCCATAGTTTAGAAATTTATACATCAAATTTATCAATGAATACTGACCTTAACATCCCAATTGTAACATTCAAGATAAATACCCTGTATAGTTCAAGTATGAAATTTGGCACTACATCCAGAGCCAAGCCCTTCCCCATGAGTCAGTGTCACCTCAGACTGTGAGGACAGAGAACAAGCTCCACCCCACCCAAATCAGGGCCATGCACAGGCCACCGCTGGCAGGGGGACAGCCAGATCCCAGCCCCTTCTGGCTCACAGGCTGGCAAGCAAGAAGTACCAATCCTCCCTGCACTGTCAGCAACTGGCTGATCCAGAGAAACACAGGCTCTGATGATAGCTAACAAGGTGAAACAATTAAATGCTTGTGGTGTTTTGGTGTTTCACTGATCTTGCAGGTCTAGGGCCAGTGGTCTTTTCATCTGTTCAGAAGATAGTGGTACACAGTGTGGCATCTAGGGCAGGGATCTCCTTCTGAGGGTGGTAGCCATTGTTGATTCCCCATAGTCTCGTTTTGAAGTCCTACATTGTGCATTGTTTTGTTGGGTTGGGTTTTATTCTCTTTTGCTTTGTTTGCTTATGTTATGTCCGATGGTGTGAGCAGGTATTTCAAAGACAGATATATATGGTAGCCATTTTGAATTTACTATTGTCTTGTTTTGAAGTCCTTTAATGTATCCATTGTTTTGTTTTTATTGTTTCTATTGTATTCTGTTCTGTTTGATTTTTACTATGTGCAAAGGTATCTGCAGCTATTTTGAAGACAACAAAAGGCATTATAGTAACTATCATTGATTTTGTAATGTTGTAAAGTCCTATATCACTTACTCTGGTTTGTTCTAATTGGTTTTATTTTGTTTTATTTTCCTTGGTTTTATCCTCTTTAAAATAAAAAATAAAAAGAAATAAAATAAAATTTGGCCTTATGATATCCCTTGGTCCAGAATCTTGACTCCAGGTAGAAAACTTTTCTATTGAGCGTCTGCCTTAACTAGGAAATTTTCTTTATCTTTTTCTGTAAAGTCTGTTTGCAGTTTTTGAGGACTGTAATTATAATTCCTTCTGCAGAATTCTTCCAGCAAATATAATATGAACCACTACTGAAGTCAATCTTGTCTGCTAATGATTTTAATAAGTTTAAATTATAATTGATTAATTCATTAAAATAACTAAATTTGGGCTTTCAATTGGCAGTCTCTCTTGTGGTCTCCATGACATTCCTTCTAAAAGCTCATTACAATTTAAAAATGAAAATGTATAATATCCTTGAAAATCAACACTGATGAACAACATGTGATACTGTAAGAGTTTACTAAACACAATAAAATTAATAAAAATTAAAAAAGAGAAATACTCCTAAAAAATAAATATGGGTATTAGACATCCACCTTACACTGCTTTCCAAGAAACTTAACCTTACTCACGAAGGGCTACATCACGGCCAACAGCCTTGGCAGACAGGACCACCAAACTCTTTCAGACATATTTCACTAACTTCTCTAAATTCTCTACAACCACCCACCCAATTATTAGTCCCATCACCCTTGACACTCCCCTTTTCTATCAGGCTGCCCTATGTATAGACCATGAGCCAACACTTAACAGTCCCTTCCCTGGAAACACTTCTCAATGTAACCACACCATCACTATGAAGAGCCCAGAGACTATCAGCCTTAGCTTACCTCATCTCACCTGAGGCAAACAGAAAGTTCACCCAACCCAACTGGTTTTCCAGACCAAGCACTGTGTCAGTCTCTTCCCCAGGTCTAATTACTCATAAGCCCTCTAACTCTTTCTATGGGATCTCATTAACATCTCACCCTCCAATAACTTTATTAATTCAATCTATGATAGGTGCCTCCTTGACTGGTTCCATCTTGGTTAAGAAAAGGAGCCAAGTTCTTCATTCAGGGGACTTATAATTTTGTTTGTTTGTTTTGGTTTTTGTCTTTTTGAGACAAGGTCTCACCATGCAGTTCAGATTGGCCTTGAATTCACTTTGTAGCCCAGGCTAGCCTTGAACTTGCAGTGATCCCGAGTGCTGGAGTGCTGGGATTACAGGCATGCACCACCACATCCAGTTAGGGAACCTATACTTTACAACACCTTTTCTCATTACATTTCATGACTTGTTGATGCCAATCAGGAATCTCCTTGGCAATCAGGAATCCTACCTGTGCCTGCTCACTAACTGGACAGGAATATGTACCTTAGTCTATTTCCAAATATCAATACTGTCTCCAACAACCATCCCTCCCTGGTCCCATCACTGACCACATCCACCAAAAAAGGGCAGTCACTCAAATCCCGCTTTAAATAACATGAGTGATATCCACAGCAATGCCCCCTAGGGTGGAAGGACAGACCATTTCTCTCATCTTCTACCAAAGCTTATTACAGGACCTACAGGAGAACCTTGATAAAATTTCACAATACCTAATCAAGATCCAGGACCAGTGGGACCATTTCTGTTCCGCACCATCATGTGCCTCATCCAAACAGCACTGCAAATCCTTACCCAACCAGGTGGATGACACCTTTCTACTCAAAAAACTCAGACACCAACAAATCCCCCATGATGGGAAGAAATACAAACCTAGACAGTGCCCCAGACAGCAGGAATTAACCAGAGAACAAGGAACACAGTTTCCAATCTTCCTTTCCCTGTCCCCAACATTCCTCTCTTAAATTTTTAAATTTTTTTATTATTATTTTCACTTTCTTTCAGTATAGCAAAAGGCAGAACTATTATTTTAAAGCTCTGCCTAGTGGCCTTTCAACCTAGGTTTAAACCAGCTCACTAGAAAAAAGGAAACTTAAACCTTCCAACTTTCTCTTCCCACCCCGACCTCAGTTTCTCATACTGGGTCACAGACGCCCATACCATACTTTTCTAATGAAAATATGTACTTAGCATAATGGTAGCCAGCTGTGCATTTCAGTAGCTGGAGGAATACCGAAAGCAATCTTTCTCTTCACTCACTTGATATTACAAATGGCAAGGTGTATACTTGTGTGTCAAATGTAAATGGGTGAGTTTTACCCATGTTATGTGCTGTTAATTTTGTGGGTTTTGTTTTTGTTTTGTTTTGGTTTGGTTTATATTTTTTATTTTATTTTATTTTGTTTGTCTTTTTGAGACAGGGTTTTGCTATGCAGTTCAGGCTAGCCTTGAACTCACTTTGTAGCCCAGGTTGGCCTCAAACTCACAGCAGTTCTCCTGCCTCAGCCTCTGGAGCACTGGGATTATAGGCATGCACCACTATGCCTGATGTATAATCTTTTTTAATTAAATGTTTTCTTTTTCTTTTTCTTGTAGAATTAGCCCAATTCAATACAATGTCACATGAAAATCCACTTTTACAACTTTGGGAGGAGGTTGAAAGTGATTCATCAGGTGACTTGGCTACCAATGATGACTTGGATCATGTAATCCAAGGAGGCTAGCAATATATGACAGATAGAGAAGTACAGGATGAAGACCCTGACTCAGATGAGGAAGAAAATAGTAATCTAAATAAATATTTGACTAGTCAAAATGCCACAAAATGGTCCTGTATACCTGAATGATCCAACGTTAGAACTAGGTCAGAAAATGTTATTAGGTTCTTGCCAGGGGTGAAACCTACTGGACAGAATGCCAACACTGTAATTCAATGTTGAAAATGGTTACTAATGGTCAATATGCTACAAGATGTTTCAAAATACACTAATAATGAAATACAAGAAAATATTCTATAGGCATCAATAATAATACTCAAAAAAACACATTTATCATGACATCTCACTGTCTAAAAGCCTTCATAGCAGGACTTTATCATGCTAATCCTCACGATCTAAAGGATGGAGGGAGAAGTGACAGATGTGGTGTTGAGATTTTTAGAATGATACTCAAAAGATTTGGTTTCCTTCCAAATTGCCTGATGTTGAAAATGGTGATGTTTATTCTACACACTACATTACATATTAAAAATTCAATATTTTATTATATTTTATTTTCCTGTTACATACACATTGTTTAATACAATAAAACTCACAAAATTAAACTTAGTAATTCATCAATAGCAAGCCTTCTAAAAAGTAAACGTGGGCTTTACACACCCCTGTAATACGCTTTTTCTAGAAATTTGCCATGATGGCCCCGGGGGCTACGAGATGCCACCCCAGCTCTCAGAGGTGGGCTAAAGTAGAGATTTCAGTGCCCTCACATGCTGTTGTGTTAATACAGTAAATCCTTCTGCCTTGATGGGTCATCTCTGGGTCTTAAATCTACCTGACACCCTTGGGTTCTGCTCAGGACTAAGGCAAATTATCCCTGTAATCTCACAAAAGCAGACGCTGTACTTCAGGCTCATCTTTACCCAAAAGGTTTACCCCAATACACAGAGTCCTAGCTTAATGTCGAGAATGCGTATAAAACTGATAGAGGGCGGACCTGAGCTTTGACTACTTTCTCTTTCATTCTAGCCAGCAATAAAACTGAGGCTCACAGCTTTCTGATCAGCAGAGGCCTTGAAAGCAAGAGAAGCTTTCAAATACTGACGTTAATTCTCTGGTATCCACCTGTAGTTCTGCTCTCTTGTCATTCTTCGATGCCTTTAGGGCTTTTCCATATTCTGTCCAAGTACTTTACTTGGCATCTGCAGAAGAACCAACTCAAATAGTGTGGCTTGCCGTTACCAGAATCGGTGGTATCATTAACTCTTTCCAGTTTGTGGAATGAGTGATTTTCAAATTAAATAAATGTGCTAATCTCAAATTCAATCATTTAAACCTCTTTCACCACTGGTAAAATAAAGAATTTGAACTAGTCAGGTGTGGTGGCACAAGCATATAATAATCCCAAACACTCCAGAAGGCTGAAGTAAGAGGATCAAGACTAGCCCAGGCAACTTAGGGACTTAGCAAGACCCTGTCTCAAAATTTAAAATAAAAAATAGGCTTGGGATATAGTTCAGTGTGAAGATCCAGGGTTTGAATCCCCAATAGCAAGACTTTGAACTAAATATCTCTAAGATTGTTCACTATTCTGATACACCAGATGTAAGTGTACATATATGGTATCACCTTTTACCTTTTGGTTAAATCATCTTATTAAATAACTATGCTAAAAAATAAATGAATAACTAAATAACTATGCTAAATTATGTTTTATGCTGCTTATTAACAGACTATTTATGATGATCAGATGGGCAAAGTTTTCTCATAGTATTATAACAATTCTAAAATAACAATAAATGAGACTTACTTTTAGTCCAAGGGATCCCTTCTCCATCTTCTCAAATCCCAGAGCCAAAGTACAATCTGCCAAACCTATAGGAAAATACAATCATTCTGAAAATTCGAATTCCCAGACATCCAACAAAATACTATACATATTTCAACCTAAATACATATGTCATGCACAGGACAAATTCCCTACAATGAATGTTAACATTTTGTGTATCTAAAATATACCAACTAAAAAAATAAGCAGGTCAATTTCTATAAAATGCAAAAGTACTTCATAATCCTATAAAGTTTTCAACCAATAAAGAGTACAGAGAAATTCTTACATGCTTCTAAACAAGAAGAAAAATCAAGGTGTTTAATTCTTCCCTTGATTCTCAATATGCTAATAAAATTTTTTATTAATGTGGAAATGTTTTAGGAAGATAAATATAAAACGCAAGTTCTGATGTCTAAAACATTTTAAAATTTATTTTTAAAATTTTTTAAATATTCTGAAGAGAAAAACATGACCAACTTGCCAAAATTTTTCTTTAAAAAAATGAAAGGAAAAATAATGAAGAGGAAGGAGGGGCACTAACTTTGTCAAAGTGTAAAATTTCAAAACTCCAAGACTTAAAACACTGAGAAGTAGCATTGTAATCAATGACCAAACAGAAGAGATGACCTATTAAATAAAAGGCCTTAGAATATTCAAAACTTAGAATATGATATAAATCTGAAACAACTGAAAACATGGCCACAAAAAATGGTATGCAAATGTTTACAGCAGCATTATTTATAGTAGCAAAAAAAGGAAAAAAAACCCCACAGAAACAACAATGTCCAATGATGAACAGATAAAGAAAATATGGTACAGCTATACAACAGAATATTTGTCCATTAAATGCTGATAAATGCTACCATACGTTGAAAAAATAAGACTTTATGCTAAGTGAAAGAAGCCACAGAATGCCATGTATTACATGCTTCTGTTCATATAAATGTTGGGAATACAAAAATTCACAGAAACAGAAAAATTAGTGGCTGCAAGAGACTAGGGGGAGGGGGAAAGAATAGTGACTGTTGGTAGGCACAGGGTTTCTCTGTGGGTGAGAAAAAGGTTCTATAATCGGACAGTGGTGATAGCAGCACAATTCTGTGAATGTAATTTAAAAATCACTAAATTGTATACCTTGAAAGGATGAATTTCATAGTATGTGAATTATATCTCAATAAACTTTTTTTTTCTCTAATGTACTGGGGTTTAAACCCAGGGCCTACACAGTAAGCCACATCCCCATCCATCCATCTACTATTTATCCACTTACTCATTTAAGACAGTGTCTAAGTTGCTGTCCAGGCTGGGTTTGAATTTGAGATACTCCTGCCTCAGCCTTCCAGAGTGCCAGAATTACAGGCATGTTCCGCCACACCCAGCTAAAAATAAAGCTTTTTTTTCTTTTTTAAAGAAATACATTATAAAACAATCCCTCTAATGATCATATGGAGAAATGATGAAAAGTGGCAATAACCTC